>QVNW01005344.1:0-16901 GCA_014825475.1 Pseudomyrmex flavicornis | reverse complement strand
CTATAGAAAAGATTGATATGAGATTATTCTAAATGATAGGAACGAATTCGATTAGTTTCTCGATTAGTTCGAAAAGCTCGGAAATTTCACGCTTAATCGTACACGCTTCTACAAACGAATCATAGAAACGGAGTGGGAAAGAAGAATCTGGTTTTTTAATCTTTTTTTCCTTCTCTCGCGCGTACGTGCGTCACAAAGAGCCCGCATACACCGGTATGATATCTCTGAACACATGAGCCCGGTCGTCGCGACTTACATTAGCTGTTTATATTTAGTGGCATGAGAATCTGTTCGGAGGGAGGGATTGAACCACCTCCTTCCCTTTGAGATTCGACAGCTCACCCTCATAAACCCATATGCCGCATCGCATCGCGACATCCCCTAATTGGACACGAGTCAGAGACTTCTCATCGTTGAACGAAGATCGGATCTAGCCAGAGAAAGAAGTCAAATTTTTCCTCTGCGTGATTGACAAATCGATATTTTTACCCCGTTATCTCGTTTCTCTCTCGCTTTGTCGGCAAAAATTCTACTCAAGTTATTACGAGCCGTAAATTATTTTATTTAATGGCGCGATCAAACGATTAAGACTCAAGTTCTATCCAATCGCGTCGATCTATAAATCATTTTGCTTCTTTAATATCGGAAGAGATTACCTTCACGGCGAACGGAGGCCGCCACACGTTCGACCTTTTAGTTGGTACTTGACATTGCGCCTCCGTGAAACCAGCGGGGTTCTCTACTTCACTTCCTACTCGCGCGACCTCGCGCGCGACCAAACTTCCGGCTTTCCCTTCGCGAAATGTCATTTCCTCTTTCGATCGACGCCGTCGTTTGATTCCGTAAAAACGTTCGTGTTCCTGTTTCGCAAAAAAAAAAAAAGACAACATTGCGGAATTCTTATTACAATTAATTACACGCGCATACGTGTGTACAGTATACAAAACGGGTTTTCGCATTGCGGAAAACGTTCTTAATAATAAACAGATTTATTTTCTAATCGGTTGTCTTGTTCAAATTGCGAACGAGAGTGGTGGCGTTGGTGATCGTAAGCCGTAACGTTGACAAAAAAATGGCGGCAAACCACTCGCTTCTAGAATCTGCGGTTTACGGCGTCGCAGATGAACAGAAATTGAACTTCATTCATGCCGCTATACGGTGGATCGACCGCTACGCGATGTCGATTCTGTAACTGCTAACGGCAATGTCCGCTATTTTTGTCGCGCAATCGTTTCGTAATATGTTTCACCTGCGCGTAAAGATACGTATCAACGCGATATAACGACATGTTGGCGATTACGGAAACGCCATGTTAGAATGCGTTCGAGCGCCGAGAGAATACTATGTCTAGTCTAGTGTGTCTAAATAGTTTAATAATAATAATAATACATAGTTTCTATCTTTGTTTTTGAAGTTAACCTTTTTAAGTACGAACTCGAGGATATCAATATGTAAGTACAAATATACGCAAGTTGTTGCGCACGAAACATTATATGTGTCTCTTGATACATCGGTATTTGACGCGAAACTTTGTAGAAAACTAAAATGTTGTGCTTGTTAGCAATACGCGCCAATAGTTGTCTTTCGAACGCACAAAAAAAAAGATATAGGAAAGATAAGGACAATCTTCACATTACGAAACGATATTTTACCGTCGACAGTTTCTCAACCGATAAAAAGTAGTCAATAAATAATAAAAAAGGAATTTACTTAATAATCTTAAAAGCAGCCGTGCGTTGTCCACCGCACATGTCCGTCCATGGCGCGACATTGGTCGATCTCTCCATCGAAAGATATTGCGTTTGTTATTCGGCGTCTGGGAACGTGCGAACTGCTCACGGTAGGGGATGATGTTCATCGCATCTACCCTCGTTCACCCTCGTTCTCGTCCAATGAGAACCCGAAGTTGTTACTATTGGCGAATAAAAGCACGAAGGGTGATCGCTCAGATTTGACATCCGCAACGGCGAACTTCACGCGAGAGAAAGAGGGGAGTAAGAGAGAAAGAGATAGAGCGGGGTTGCGCGATTGGCGCGCCGACGAGCGACGAGAGGCGACGTTGCCGAGCTTGTTTTCCCCACTGCGGCGGCGCGCGGAGCGACAGGCGATTGGTCGGCGCGCCGACACTAGCGTAGACATCCGACAGCAAGCGTGTTCTTTTCACCGGCGCGACGTCGCTCTCGATATTCTCAGTTCTCAGTTGGCTTTGAGAGGCTCTGCTTCGGACATTGGCAGGCGCATCGGACGCACGAACACATATATCCCGGCAAGAGAGAGAGAGACGGGTGGTCGCGTCAAACGAAGCGAAAGTGCCAAGTTCAAGTTCGTACAACGCGCGGCGGAGAGAGAAACGTCAAAGTACGTCACCACGATCAACGTGAGAAATAAACGCAACAAACGTCGGCTGTTGTCGTCGCACACAACCGGACACAACTCGATCGAAGAAGCAAAAGCAAAGCCGGTTGGGTTAAGAAACGCGCCCGAAGCGCACCGATCTCTCACGTTCAATTTCTTCGAGTTGTACCTCGCGCTAGCCTCGCCTGGTTGTTTTTATTCCGATTACTAACACGTGTCGATCGGGACACGTTATTATACCGTATTCGCTTTTTTTTTTGTTTATTTTGCGCGGGTGCTTTCGATGCGAACCACGACGACGGTGGCGCACAACGGCACGCACGATCGGAGTGGCAGTTTTATTGTGTTCTTCTGAGAGAGAGAGAGAAAGAGAAAGAGAAAGAGTTTTCGTCCCTAAACGCGAAATTACTACGTCCGCTTTTTTCGGCGCCCGCTGCGAGGAATCCACGAAAAAAGAAAGAGAGGATCGAGGAAAAAGGAGCGGACCAGCTCCAGATACACAGTGTGTTTTTGTGTCGAAACTGAGGAACATGTCGACTGCTGTCATGAGTACCCCCATGTTCGAGTGCAGCGAGCATCTCTTTAAGGTAGAGTTTCCTATCGAATCAATTTTTTTTTGTCGATTTTATTGCTACGCTCGATCCCGCTCGATTTCCTTCCGCGTGTCGGTCGCGTGTTTCGTTTGTATAGATATTTCAAGGTTGACGCCCGAAAGGGCATCGATTCGTCGAGAACATCACTTAAGTACGACGCGAGACTTCGAAGAACGAAAACAAATGTCAAAACCGCGGAATAGGCAAAGGATTTTGTTTCAATATATATAACGTGAGAGACAAATGGACCTTTACGAATTTTCAATTCTCAACAGTATTTTTACGGATTCACAAACAATAGGTAATTTTCGAGATCTTGACGTCTTGCCCCGAAACTTTTTCCTTCGCCTACTTATATTCAGCGTCTTCTACCTGCTTTTCCAAACACCGAGTGTGTCATGTGTGTGTGTGTGTGTGTCACACAAGGATCATTTATTCGATGCGCTGCAGACCAATCGGTCCATTCATCTCTCGCGATACGCAACAATAAAAACCGCATTGGGTCACTTTCGGGTTTTTCTTGCAAAATTTTATTTTTTTTCTCTCCTAAATCGTGCAGCTTGTGCTCGCAGAATAAAAGTCGGACGTGTGCGTACGCGTGAGAATTATTTATGATCGATAAAAAAAATGTAATGTGTGTAAAGTATTTGTGTGTGTGTGTGTGTGTACATGTGTTTCGACTCGTCGATTGTATCGTTTCGGGATGCCGATTCAATGTCAGATCGAATCTCGTTCCAGACTTTGTATCGTCGTTCGCATTTCCGATATATTTTCGAGAACGTCGACACGATCGACCTTGCGACGCTACACACGAATCGAGAGATCACATGATACCTACGGTAATATAGATACAGAACAGAAAAAATGATCGATTTAAGTCGCGGATCGCGCGTCGATCGAACACAGTGAATATTATTATATTTGCAACGCTGTTTGTTTCTCCAATAGAGAAAATATATTCAACGATGTAAATATATTCAACCTGAAATATATTGAGCTTGAAAAACTTGGAAATTTTCTCCTAAAGATATCGGTGTGTTCATGTCGAGGTTAATCGAGATTTTTGATTTGCGATTAAAATTTGTTCTTCGGTATTTCCGAAACAATTGCTCATTAAAAAAACAATAATTCTATAATATATACATATATTTCGTGTCCTTGACGTGTCACACGTTGTGATATTGTTGTAGTCCGAGTTTCCACGTTGTGTTCTCCGACATATCTCGGATAAAAAAAATGATAAGAGTGGAATTTACCGGTGTGGAAAATCTCATCGAAATCTCGCACGACGAAACTCTCGCCTCTAAACTCGTCTTGTTTATCGTTCTATCGTTATCGTTAGATATGCATAATCTCGAAACATCAATATTGTTTTTCTGATACACACGCGTCAATATATTTCCTCGACACAAGTTGCGTAACGTGATAAAGTTTTTTTTTTTCGAGAAACTTCCTTGTTGGCTGAAAGATTTTTGACGATTTAGATCCGAACTGATTTCATATTTTTAATCGGTGACGTGTTCTCAATGTGTGTTGAAAAAAATGGAGAAAACGTGTAAATTTAATTAAACAATTTTATATTCGCGCTCTCGAACGTGTTTGTAATTTGCATTCGAAGTTCCAGTGCGGGCAAACAAAATAGAACGTAAACAAGCTCGTATGTACAAAATCGACTTGAGTTAATCACGCCGGATCAACAAAGAACCGCCGTCTAACCGGCCGAACATATTAAGCGGTAATTGCTGCCGCTCGCGCGCAGTGTGTTCTCTCTGTTTCGCGTCGATAGATCGAAAGGCCTTCGTCGCACAGACACACATACACACACGTACTCTCGGGCGGTCTCGTCACGACGTAAATAAAAGGCTGTCGTGCGAATCTCGAAGCCGGAGAGACTCTCACCTCGGTGAGAGAGAAGAACTAGGCACCAACACTCTCCTTTGGTTTCTCCTCCGAGTTGAGTTTCTCTGTGTGACGCGCGGAGTCTCTTCTCTCAAGTTTTCATGAGAGAGGCGCCCGTTACGATTTCATTTCTTGGCGCGCGTGATGTTATATTTTTACACGATCTGTCAAATCTAGTTTGACCTACGAAGACCGTCGAGACGCGTAAATTGGTCGATATGACGTTACAACATCTCGATTCGTAGTAACGTCGCTGTTCCGATTTTATCTCGCCGGCGAGCAGATGGACCGACCATGGCACGTGGAAAGAGGGCGAGAATTCGCCGCGTTATTTCTCTGTACGTGCGGAATCGTTCCGCTGGTACTCGCTGGTACCGGCGCGAGCGAGCGTGTGTGTGTGTATTGATGCGTGTTGAATTAACAAATGCATTCTCGCTCTGTTCCGTCCCGACTCGACCGCACCGCTCCGTTGCATCGTACGACATGACAGAAGCAGAAAGACATATTTATTGCGCGTTCTATCGCGGCGCGTTTTCTTCTCCCTCTTCAGAGCGCCTCCATGCGTACGTGTGCGTATGTACGTGTACGTGTGTGACGCACAAAAATATTGGACTCGGAAAAACAAGAGACGTACTGCATAAAGACGTTAAACGGTACCTTTGACTTTGAAGTAAAGTAAATATTATACACGTTCGCTAAAATGAATCGCACTCGGCGACTGTATAATTTTATTCACGAACGCGAGATAACTGACAACGAGGGACACAACAGCTGCATTTCTGTGATACAGTCAGTTACTGTTGTTCTCTTTAAATTCTCTAGTGTGCTCGTTGCACAATATTTTTGTTTTGTAGAATAAATAGCAAATGTATATATTTTCTTCTTTTTTTGTTTTTATATATCGTGCAATAAAGAGATCATTGCTCTTTATATTTTTAGCTGCCGTAGCCGCGGATACGTTCGCGCTCTCATCTAAATTCGTATTTCGGATCTTTTATTTGCCCGCGCGAATTTCACGTGTCGAACGGATGACAGCGGCTGGTTTTTACGTGTTTATACAGTGGTTGGGTTTTGCGTGCTTATATACCGTGTAGACCTTCTTCTTCTGTGACCTCAAGACGATGATAACTCGACATGGGATTGTTTGTCTCGCGATCTACCATAAGGGGAAGCTCGATATTGAGAAATTGCGGCGTATTTCTCGTAACGGAATGATACGTCAAAATTGTACCAGCTTTTTGTCGGACAAGCATAACGCATAACTCATTCGCTACTTGTGCAAAGAATAATTGTACACGAGAGAGTTATCTCTCGAACACGGTTTGAGAGAGAGAGAGAGAGAGAGAGAGATTTCAATTTACCGTAATATATGTTGAAAAACCATCGGCGATGATGCGAGAACACGACTTCGACTCGAAATAACGTGTGGAGTCAAACAGATAATGATGTCGTTAAATCAAGTTGGAAAAATTGAATGAAAAATGTAAACTTGCTATTTACTACGCATACGTATATGCCATTTAATTAATATTTAACTATCGGTGTGTGCGTGCGTGTGTGGCGTGCGTATTGCAAAAGAAACGATTACGATCGTTCTGTAAACATCGTTTTTATCCGTTGTTTATCCTTCGCTTGTCCGCTTGTACGGTATATAGGAGAATAATACAAGGATATGTGCGGTTGCCTTTTTCATACACACACACACACGCACGCACGCATGCACGCACGTACGTAACACTGAGATATTGCGAAACCGCCATTTTTCATGCGTCTACGACGATGTCGACTACGCGGTGTTGTTTTATTTTGTGATCGATCGGCAAATATCTCAGTAATCGAAAAAGATGTCAGAGATTATGTTGTTCTTTGTCTCAAAAAAAGAATAATATAAACAAAATTAACAGACAACACCAGATCCGTCGAAATAAATGCGAATTTCGGATTTCTTGTTTTAAACAGAAATGTTCTGAGTTTGATTTTAACAAGGAAAAAAAGTGAAATATTGAAAATCTTTATAGCTGAAAGTCTTTTTCCTAATTACTTATTTAAATATTAAAGAAATTTAAAATATAATAAGTAAAATGTTTTTTTTTTTTTTTTTAATATTCGTCAAACTGACAGATGATAAAATTAGACGTACATTTAGACTCTGGTTAGATTTTACTATAAATCATAAATTAAACGACATTTGGCATTTCAAAAGTTATTTTCTACGTATCGCGCGTTTTTTTCAGAATATTATTTTTAAAAAAAATTTATATTTAACCATAAATAACTACACACGCGAAATCAATCGGAAACTCGATATCTTCGCAAGAAGTCCAACCACCGTCTTCCTCGGCGTTGCGGTCAGCGGGACGTCCAATCCCGAACACGCTGCTGTATGTACACGCACGCGAGAACGCGCGGATTCTCGAGATTTGAGAACACGTTACAACACACAATATAACATATCTGCTTCGTGTGTTGTTGTTGTATCACCTCGCGCAGACGTTCCCGTACACGTCACAAAACGTAACCATGTGTCAACGCGCGCGCATATTGTCGTCGTCGTGTAATTATGCGTGCATACTATCGTACGATTTCCGGTGAGCGACTCTGCCGGACTCGAGCCGGCTCACTTGTCATTTCCCGTCTTATTATCATCATGCAAAACGCGATTACGCGCGTATCTACAAAAAAAAAGAAAAAAAGAAAAACTAAATAGATGTAACTCGAAGAACTTTGACTTGTCCCGTAAATAACAATTGCAGAAAAACGTCATGTCGCGAACGGCGGCGATTGCTGACCTATGTGCGGCAATACAACGATAACCCTTGTGTAATCTTCGGTGAAATCGACACAGCGTATATATATGATACGTACTATAAATACATATGTGTATGAGAACGTTAAGTTCTTGTGTTTGCCCGTGAATCGTGTATATTTCTAGATAGATACGGCGAGAAATTACGTCAGCTTAGTAACGTAAGTTGTACTTTTCCGTAAATATATTCGTTTTTTTTTTTTTTTTTTTTTTTCACAACCCTGCGAGTTTTTTATGACGTTATTATATTATTTGTGCCGTTATGACGAGCGTTTGAAAGATCGATTTTCGCAATCGACGCTTCTCGCTCTGCTTCTTTTTCTCTTTCTTTCTTTTTTGTTTCCCCGACTTCGCGATGTGTGTGTGTTTTGCTCTCCGCGAGAATGTCTTCTCTTTTTTTCTTCTTTTCGGACGATAACCGCGCGCGTAACTTTCCACGACAAATTTCTCCTCGGCTTGATTTCGAAACCCGTTCGATCGGGTGGACTTTCGACTTTCGATGGTACCTGTGTGCGCGCGCGGATCAAAACACGCCAGTTTCGCGGGTGCAAAAATTCCAAGTGGAAAGTGTTTTCGTGACACTTCGTCGGCGGTTTTTTCGCGACTGTGCCTACATTGATCGGTGCGCGCGTTATTTAGAAGTTTTGAGACAAGATGAGTCACTGTGATATTGTTATGTGTACAAAATGATTAGAATAACATGCGGCTGAGTCATATCGAGTGAAATAATAGACGAGGGAAATGACGGATGGAACTTGTAATTCATATAAGTAGCTCGCTCACAACGACGATATGTTGAACGAGTGATAAGTGAAAGATAAGTAAAGCCAGGAAGATTTTCTATATCACGTACAAAATACACGGGTTTTAGGAACTTTAGTCTGTTACTAAATACCATGAATCATCGGTCATTTTATCGTTTAAAATGGACAAAGTATATGGATAATAATAATTAATATATGGATTTCAAGTTATTAAAGTTTTTTAAAATTTACTCATTAATTTTTTTAAAGAGATTAAGAGAAACTCAGGATACACGCGAAAAATTGTGACACGTACGTGTTACTGGAAAAAGTTATAAATATTTCTACTTTCTTTGCAAAAACAAAACTGATCGCGAAGACCGGAAAACAACGAAACTTTCGCAAAATTTTTCGAAAAGCAGAAATCTCGGCATCGAGCGTGCAATCGTGCCGGGGCGCAACACATCGGCAGCAACAAAAAGCCGCACGGCGAACGAGCCACGAAGAAGGGGCGTAGGAACCTGTTGCTTCGCTTCAGGTCTGCCGAAGGAGTGACCGAGAGAATGAAAGGGTAGGAGAAGGAAGAAACACAACAGAGGAGAGACCCCTCTTTGTGCGCTCTGTCCCACCTCCCCCGTTCGCCTCTTGTATCGCGCTGGTTTTTTTTTTTTTTTTTTTTTGTGTTTTACCCGATTCTTCTCCGGACGGAAGATTTTCCCATATTTCTGAAAAGACGTGCCGCACGCCACCACAAAAGGATAATGCCGAGAGGACCCGTCCGTTCTCTTTCTCTTTCTCTCCTGCCTGTGCAACTCGTTGCATCGGTTTCTGGAACTTCTTTTTCGCGAAGCTTTGTGAGACAGGTTTGTTTCGACCGGTTTTTGCCAGGATTTTTGTGCGATCCCGATTATTTAGGCGGTTGACGAAACAACGTGCCTGCGTTGTTTGTCCTCGACAAATGCGCTTCTCACGACGCGAAAGTGCGAGCGAAAATTCAATGAACAGATGTGCGCAAAAGTACAATAGTCATGATTTTATCGCTTACGATCACCGTATAAAAAAGACGTTTTTTTTTTACTCGCGCATTTATAGATTTTTCATTTATATTTAAAATATTTTTTTCTCTAAATATACTCTTAAATAAATTTTTAGAGATTATTTAAATTATCGTAGATATTATTTAAGCATGTACGTATTTTTGTCGCAGATGTTCTTTGAAGAATACATTTTGTTTCTTCGAGTTCGATCTCGCGTTATTTTTCTTCGTAAATTTGTGACATTCGGGTGCTCCTCGAGTCGAAAGCTGGTCAGCCCTTTCCTCGCATTTATGAAGGGACCGTAACGAACACAAAGGACACACATGGAATGGGACACGAGTCCGTTTCCGCGCACCTTGCGCTCTCCTTGCTGCGCGTCGATCTCTCCTGAATGCCGACTTAATCTTTCACGATCCCGAGATAATCTTTCGAAATTACACACATCAAATGTCCCGTGTTTACGTCCGCTGCTGTATATGTTGCGCAATGCTCAAATCAATTTCGCGTTTTGTATTCAATAACACATTATATAATCGGAAGCATCCGAGCCGCAGATACTATCAAGTCTTGTGAATCAATTTGAATCAATTAAACAGACGAAATTAAAATATAAAATTATCCTCGCGCGACTTACAAGTTCTTATTCTTCTATTTCTATGATGTGCCGCTAAATAAAGCATAAAAAACAGCGTTAATTTTAAGTTTCATACACATTCATCCTATATTTTCACAAGACTATTAATACACGTGATAGATTATATACTTTATTTGTCTGATAAAATATTTCAATATTCGGCAATTTAAACTAGCTCTTATTTGCGGAGCCTCTCCGAAAGAGTCGAATTCTGCTTGCGCGAGAGAAAGCGAGAGTGCCGACGGCTCCCGATTTCACTTTCACGCTTGATTTACACGATGATTCCCCCCGAGGTTTCCAATCCGGACTGTTTCGGCGTGTACGTTCGTCGTCACGCTCTGGAAAAAATCTGGGACCGGTTTTCCGAGCGATTTTGTCTCCGTATGCACGGCGAAGGTGTGTGCCGATTACATTTGCGCGTGCGGTCGATGTCGTAAAAGTGCAAACGAAAGTAGAATAAAAGGAAACGTTTGTTTTTAACGAACCGTGGCTAATCGCCGCGTTGTCGCTCGCGTTTAACGAGTGAAAGATGACTTTTTATTGTGTTTTCATTATTTTCTTATATTTTTAAAAAATTACGTTCTCTCTGCACACGTTGAACTTTGAAGCGCGTATTTATTGCGATTTATCACGCGTTACGTGAGATTTGTTGTTGCTATAATCAAACGGCGCCGTGTTGAATTAGCCCATACGATTAGCCGTGCGAGAAAACAAAACACGCGCGATTCAATTAATTTTCGCTCCGACGAGAGGATTTCCATTTCAAGAAAATTTCCTTAACTCGCGTCGTACTTACTTTCGTCTTGATTAAAATTGCTAATTGCTAACTCGCGCAAATGTTCGTTTCGCGTGTGTGTTGTTATTTATTTATTTATTTTTTTTAAAGCCTCTTATCGGCGCGACTTTACCTTCTGACCAACAATCAAGATATCGCGATAAATCACGCGAGGCCGTTCGCGCGAATATCTGCCGACCTCCGCGATATTGGACTTGCGTCGCAATTCACCTGAATCGCTCCCTCTCGTTGTGCCCTCTCCGCGCGAAAAAAAACCGCTGAGCAATTTCGGTCATTCGACGACCGAGGCGCTCGTATTTCCTGTCGCAACGTGTTTCCTGCTGTCTCCGATTTCGCCTGAAACCGAGATTTTTTTTTTTTTTTTTTTTTTCAAAAAAGCCAATTTGACATTTACGCGCAAAAAAAAAGACATTATTTCGTAACGCGCGAAAATTGAGATACCTCGGTGGTCAGCAGCGCATATGTCGCGCCGATATGATGTTGACGATTGTTGTTTTTTTGACGCGCAAAACGAGAGAGAGAGAGAGAGAGAGAGAGAGATAAGACAAAAAAAACGTGTTTGTTGATCGAGATCGTATTGTCACGGGAGTGTTGCTTGTTCGTGTGACGACATTCAACCGTAGCGGTAAAACGTCGAAAATTAGGCAGGGAAATCGCAACTTGTTAACGAGAAGTCGATAATATATATTCGGGCGGGATTGCACGCGAGTGCGCGAATACGCACTGTTTAACTTCGTTAAACCTGCGTATCGTTAAATTACAAAAAAGTTTCGTTGATTATAAACTCGTATTTTTTTGGAGGGGAGAAAAAGAGATACTGAGTAAATTAGTTATTGTCACTAAAATTAATTACCACTCGAAAATGTGTGTCATTAATTAATAAATTAATTCAAATAAATCTAGTAAGTTTTGGATGTGTAATAAAATAGACACTAATTTTAAATTAAGTAAGTTCTGAAGGTTTCTTTATCTCGAGCAACACAATTAATTGACAATTAAATATTATATGCGTTTGCGTCGCTCCAAAGATTTCGAAAGAGTTGGAGCAGGAAACACGCAACATTACGGACAAGACTGTCATTAATTGGCGTGTGTAATTCGATCTTATCTCGAATGTGCATCGTCAGTGCGACTTGATTTACGCACGAACAAAAAGATGCATTTCCTTTCGTGAGAGCACAAGGCGAAGATTAAATCCCTTATTATTGCGTTCAAAGCGCCATTAATCCCCGATGGTGAAGAAACAACAAAATAACACACACGCGTATTTTAACGCGAACCGGAAACGCATCGATGTATCGCTCACGGCAAAATAATTGTCTACGTTCTCGCCCGTTTGCTCCCGAAGAGAGAGATGATCGTCGAAGCTCGCTGTGCACTTTTGATTGCGATCAACGTGCTTTTCCTCCACGGTTCGTTTCGATGCCGGAAACGCAGTATTACCATTAATACGTTCCGTAAAATACAAACCGCGATACGCAACCGCGATCATTTCGTTGTTCGCAGAAAAGACCTTCGGAAATAATTGAAGCCGCCTTACTCGCGGCTGCACGTGTCCGTCCGAGATTTCTTTATCTGCTGGCAAACGAGTTTTGTTTCTTCTTTTTATTTATTATTCACAACGTGTTTTTTCGAGGACGCTTTTGATGTGTTTACGCACATAAAACTTGTAAAAAAGCATTTTAATTATAAATTTATTCATTTGAATTCTATTTTTTTTTTTTTTTTAATTATTTATTATGAAAATTGCAATTTTATTTTCATCGTGCAAGGAACATCGTTCGCGCTTCTGGTTCGCGTTTCTTTCCCGGTAAAGTAACTCGATAAAAATCCCGTCGATCGTCTTACCGCGCTCGTCGCATAAATGACGGAGACGTCCTCGCGTCGCCGAGAATGAAAAACCGCGGACTGTGTGTTTCGAAAGTCTCTCTTTCTCTCCCACGTTCGTTCGTCCCCTCCGGCTTTCTTGCGAAAAAAAGAAGCGAAGCAGGACGGGAGCGCGACGAGGAGGAGAAAAGAAAGAGCAAAAAAAGAGCAGCGGGAGACGCGAGAGACAAAGAAACTCAGGCGGGGGAAGAACGTGAAAACAGAGCGCAACCTTCTTCGCGAACATACGTGCGCGCGCACGCAAATACAAAGTTGTGGTGGTGTACAAAGTGCACATCCGTGAGCGTTGTGTGTTGCGTATGCGCTGCGTATAAAACGCACGTGTGCGCGCCGCGTCGCGCTTTACGCACAGGAAAGTCTTCGCGGTCACGCGGCCGACCGACGACGCCTGAATCACGCGTCTTATTTTACGAGCCGGACTCGCGTATTTTAGTATATTCGTATATCATCCCCGCGCGTACAAAACAACGCTGCTCCTGACCGCAGCTTTTGTTCGTTGACCGTCCGAGGTTGCAAGCACGTGTACGTATGTGTGCAACGCGCGCGTTACTTTCGAAGAATTTAATCTCCGAGTCAGAAGCCACGTACCTGTTTTTGTTTTTTTTCTTTGATATTCAAACTGACATTTAGAAAGTCCACGATCGTATATAGAGAGAGAAAAAAAAAAAAGTAAAACGTTTTCAAGATGCGCGAACACAATGATTTTCAGAGGATCTCTTGAGAAATAAAGGGAAGAAACGCGCGCCCCTCCGTTCTTCTCGTTAACCGGAGAGCCGGAGTAAATGAATAGAGCGCATTTATATAATGGTTTTTACGTGAAGTTTCCTGACCCGATTAAAGAACAATCGCGATTTTTCGCCCGCCGCCGCGGTTGTTAAAGATCGAGTTATAAAACGTGAGTCATACCCACTTTGCATCGCCGCGCGAGTGCGCGCGCGAGCACTCGAATGGACGTTTATGAATGCGGAGCTAAAGTCGCGTCATCTGCTTTCATTGCTTGTTCGCTCATCAAAAGTGATTGCGATAACGACGCCGAGGCGTCGTCGTTGTATTATTCGATGCCCTGGCTACATATCAGCTTCTCCTTTGCGGAGAGTTCACGCGGGGTATAAATTTAGCGCGCGCGCGCGCGGCATCGCTCCGCACGTCAATCATGCCGGGAGTGATGCGACAACAGAAATTTCTGCGTATTGTTGTTTAACCGCGCTTGTTTTCGTCGCGAAACCTGCACACGTACTCATCCGATGATGGGAGCTTCTACGAGGAAAGAGGAAAAACCGAGAGCTATTTTCTTCGCACGTCGACGCGTATTATGCGTCGCACGATCGCGATGCGCATCGAGCGCGCGTTTCGAATTATACTTTCCGCAAACTCGGGAGAATGCAGTCGCTTAATTTCCTTATTAATTTGCATGTGATACGATCTCCCGGAGACTAATTGAATTCACGGGACGCGAGAGGCAAGAGAGACAAACCCGCGCGAGACTTATGTTTTATGTATACACCGGTCGCGGTCTCTCCCTACGTCGCTTCGTCCACTTTGTCAAGACACGTTGCCAGAAAACAATTACCGTTGTATTGTTTACGCAATGATGAATTAACTTACGATGAATGAACGCACAAAATTGAGACCAGTAAATCGAGTTTTTTTTTTTTTTTTTTTATTATCTGCGCGCGCTCGCGTTCGAGAAATGCGCTGAAGAATTTACTTGGAACGATGAGAAGTCATATTGCACTTTTTCAACATTCTGCGCGAATGCGATGAAACAGCAGAACGGCACGAGGACATTAGTTCATCCTGCACTGACGTGTTCAACGTCAAGAAGATGCGGCGAGAAACGCGGAGGACGGAGGGAGACTTCGTCGACTTTTTCCGCCGACTTGTTGCGATGACGAGAAATGAGGAACGACATATTGCGCGGGAAGGGCGTGACCCCTCGCGAGTTCAGCGGTTTATAAATTATAGCATTTCTCTGCGCGCGTTGCACGAGCATCGTTTTATAACGCATCTTGAAAGTTGTTAGCAGCGGCGATGATGTCGCGTCTTTGAATGTTTCTCGCGAGCAATTAGACGTTATCCGCGCCGCGCGAGGCAGGAAAAAGTGTCGCCGCGGTTCCGCTCGATTCGCTCGACCGTGACTAGTCCCGGATGATTGCGCGCCGTCGCGCCGCATTGTTCGAGAAGACGCGCGCGCGCGCGGTAATTCTCGCGAAACACGCGATGATAAATTTGTTAACGTAGATTTATGACCATTTCTTGAACTCGGACGAGACGTCGAAATATGCAAATTCCCGCTGTCGCAAATGTCAGAAATTACAGCCGCTCTTCTTGCTCTTCGGTTGGTTGTTTTATAGAACACGTTTCATTTAAATACATTTAAATTTTATACTAATATAATATATATAATATATATATATATATGTATATTTTTTATATTGATTTCTTTTATTCGCTTAAATTGCACGATTAAGGCGACAGAATTAATCTTTTCGAAAAATCGAAGCAAGTAATATTGATTTTATTTACATAAATAACGTGTAAAAATTTTTGAAAAAAAAAACAGTTACTTATCCCGAATTTGCGATACTTGTTATGACCGCGTGCAAAAATAGAACGCACACATTCCATCGCGCATTTTAAAGAGCATTGTTACGCGCAGTTTAATAAAGCTGCGCGCCTGCAGCGTATTGTTTCCACGTGAATTACGATCTTTCGGCAATTGTATATAACTCGCCGGACATATATATATATATATATATATATACATATACATATACATATAACTGCGATATGTGTTTCACGAGCGCTCTACCTTTAATAATCGAGTTCCTACACACGGAAATATCACTCTCGCACACATGTGAATCCACGCGCGGGTAGTCGTGACCGACTGAACCGTAACTGATCCACGACGCATGATGACAGTGTCAACAACCGGCAGCCTTACCACACACACAAAATAATTTCTTCGGTTTTTTTTTTCGTAACTATCTGTGATTCGTAATAACAATTATTTGCTCTGAAAAGAGCTATAACAGTAAAAAGTAGTATGTGTGTGAAGAAAAAATTATTTACGATTTGTAACAAGTAAGTTTGAAAAGAACTATAAAAAAAATATATGCGTAACGCAAAATTAAATTCATAAAAATTTGATATTTTATTTTATTTTTATACCAAAACTACTGTAAAAAATTCGAACTCTCTCAAGAGAACGTAAGTCTTTCTGCACATTTTGAAGCGAGTCGTTAATCACACACATTCTTTGCGCATTAGCTGCTTGTTCCGCTGCAATGTAACGCGTCAAAGTTAGATTACCGCGGATAAAGTGGAAGATGTCGAGCAAAGAGAAGAGAGAGAGAGAGAGAGAGAAAACGCTAAATCACCGATAAAATCTTCCAGACACACGATATCCCGCGCTGTAACTTTATCACACCGCGATATTGCGAGTGTGTAAGCTGCAACAGGGATTTCTATTTCAGTATCTTCGTTTTGAAGCGCCGGATTGTTTCTCGCGCGCAAGCAAAACGTCCGCTTTAGAGAAAGACGCGCGACTCGTTTTCCGACCGTTTTTTTTTCTCTCCTCTCCGCGCTTTTGTTACGCAACAGCGATCGCGCGCACTACGTACGAACACATGCGTACAAACGGGCGGTGCAACGGACCGCGGTCTGAGATTGCTCGATTTCTTTAACAACGTGAGTGTGGGCGGTTTCGCTGACAGTCGCTCTCGCGCGCGACTAGTTCGATTTTTTTTTTTTTTTTTTTTTTTTTTTACACGAAGGAAACGACGAGCCGACGAGCCGAGTGAACCGTGACTGAAATGTGAAAACAACCGCGTGGAAAACAGCGACTGGTTGGTTCGACCAACAACAACAACAACACAGTCAATATGAAAACGCTTCCTGCGTGAAACGCCGTCACGTGGAAAGTTTCGCGGAAAGGCGCGGTTGGAATCGGCGTTTCGCTAACGAGCGCGCGTTTCCACCTCGAAGACGAAAGTTCGAAGATTCGCACGCGAGCTGATGTTCCTGTCGCTTACGTAAATCGTTCGGCAAACAAGCAACGTTTTATTCGGAGAAATTATTGTATTATTCGTCGAACGAGATCGAACGAGAGTCTCTCTGTTCGAAAAAAAAAAAAAAAAAAAAAAAAA
>QVNW01005343.1:0-14579 GCA_014825475.1 Pseudomyrmex flavicornis | reverse complement strand
GATATTGATAAATCTGTCTTTAAAAAGGTCATACATAATGCAAGGTTCGGTCGTGGTTTTCTCCTCGCGTGCGGCATCTCGCGCATTTGCATACGTCCCTATTAATTACACGGCTGAATAGACGCGCGGATATTACCGAGGGACTATACCTGTTCACACTAATTCACACAGAAGATTCTCTCTGGGGATAGAAATTGCAAAAGATATAATGCTGAGAGCGGTCCGCGCGAACGTTAACGGAGCTTTATTACGTAAAGAATTTTTTCTGCTCGCACAAATAAAACGGGTGCAAAAGGAGTGTTAAGAACGAAAAAAAATGTGGAGAGAGACTGTTCTTCTTTCTTTTTTTTTTTTGTTTATCCTTGTTGCACTTTTATTTTTCTACATTTTTATTTTCGGCTAACTCTAAGAGATGAGAGATTTAATTATTTCTAAAAAAATATATAAAGTTTGCAAGTATTTAATTCGATAAAAAAAACTATTCACGTTTTCCTCGCCATTTCAAGAAAACGTTGAATATTAACAAGCACTCCTAACAACTACCCGTCTTCGTAACGACCGCAACTCCTATTCAATTTCCACAGTAACATTCGCGGTCGGAAGAGCATCTTGTTGCTCCGGGACACCCTATATATAACGAAAGCAGCTGTAAACGCGGAAACACATATGCATCCACAGCCAAGTGCGCTAATTCACTTCGGTGCAAACGCACCGAATACGCACCGTTGGCCACCGTTTACCCGACTCGCATTCGATGCATCTGCGGCGGGAAATTGCATGCGCACGGTCTGTGTATATATGTACACGGCGAGCACCCCACAGTGTCCACGACGACGTAAATCAATGCGTCAACGCCGCGTCGGCACGATATCGCGAAATAAAAAAGCTTTCGCTGAAAAGCTGTCGTAATCATTACCGTATAGAGTGTTATGGATCCCGAGTGCTACCTTACGCGTGATGAATCGAATTGTCAGAACGTGTCGGTAAAGTTGATGATCCGTCCGTTCCTCACGTGAGGAGAAAAGCCGGTGCAATTTATAGGAAAGAGACTACAGAAAGAATAGAAATCGTAAAATATGCAAGCACGAATATTCCGCGGATATGAATTACATTATTTCCCGCGCGCGTAAAGAGAATAAGAATCCGTTGCCATTAAATTGTTTTTCTCAACGTTGAGCGGTTAAGCGTGTTACATCCTCAAAATTGTTTCATTATTAAATCGTACGAAATTCCAGGAATATTTACGGTGCGGCGAAGCTGCGATTATATCGGCATTATTTCACGAAACTTAAAGAGTAGGAGAAAAAAAAAAGAAATATATCATGCACGCGAATATTCTCGACGCAGCGTTCTTATCGATCCGAAGAGACAGCTTCGAGAAAGATCGTGTGAAATAGATCATTTTCTCTGTCTAGCAGCAAGAGACGCTAGTAAGATCCTCTCTCTATTCGGAGATCTAGAGAGTTTCGCGCTGAAAGCGTCGAAGAAAGACGCAAGAAGAAGAGTTTCTGGTTTAGTTCGACGAGGGAAATCGCGAGAGAGGATTTGCGTCGCTCTTTTCTCGTCGTTCTCGCTCGCCGACCGAGTTTTCTTCTTCTCATATTTCCGATCTTTTCCCTCTTTGCGCCGCGCTGCATCCCTTCGATATATAGTATATATTTACACACATATATATACATATATATATATCTCAATCCATTCTCCCACATGGGAGTACATCTCTTCGACGGGATTTTATATATTTCGAAGCGGGGTAAAAAGGCGACAAATAGGTATCAACCGCAAACGCGCGATTGTGGGCATCATATCTGTCGAATGTCGGCGGTACGTGGCGTGACAAGCGATATCTGATAATTCGGCGAGCTGCAAAGTTCTACGAACGCTATACGTACGCTGAAATTGCTCACTGTCATGCTTAAATATCGAAGCAATTGCGAGAAAAAAAAATAGCTCATTTTACACTATTTTTTGCTCTCTCTTTTTCTCTCTTTCTTTCATTAATGAATTTTGATCAGTCAACGGTTTGCTCTTACTTTTCTGCAAACACGTATCTCGAGCACCAATAAATTGTGTTATATGAATAAATTTCAACGCGACTGAAAATGACAAATTTAATTGTTTTAAACACAGCGTCATTTCGAATATAAACAATACACATTATTAGAGAAGGACGGGACGTGTAAAATTTATAGTTTACATTTAATTACTGCGTATAAAGGAAGTTAAATACATGAAACAAAACACGTTTCGCGAAATTAATTATTTTAATTATAAATTAATATTGTAATAACCCTTTGATTTTTTTTGTTACGGATACAGCAGCAGTATAACAAAACTTCAATTAGCTTGTATTCATTACGTGTTCAAGTTTCATGTAAAGCCTTCTTATTTGGCACGCGTTTTATCCTCATTTTGTCTCTAGTCACGTAGAGAAAAACAAAACAAAGAAAAGAAAGGAAAAGCAAAAGTAATCGAAAGCATTATATAATTTTACTAGCTACAAGAAGTAAATATTACGACCGCAGATATTCGAGCGCAGATACAATCGCGGATTACGCGCGAAAAGCAGGAAGTTATCTCCTTTCGGAAACAGGCGTTTGCACTTAGGCCTCTTCTGCGGTTCTTCTCGTCTTTTCAGCCCTCGTTATACCTACATATTGTGTGGCGTAACGTTGTGTGTCTCGTAAATGTCACATTCACGAGAATTCACCTGATGGCGAATGGACGTATCTCTTCTCGAGACAACAGAGAGATTCCCGAAAGGGAATCCGGCGCGCAAGCCGAAGAGGCAATTCAAAGAGCGAAGCCGCATCCGATATCAAATAGAAAGGATTACACCACACCGTTCGCTATTCGATACGCGTAATCCGAACATAGATCTGGTTGGATTCTGCATAAATAGTGATTTCATTCGACAAGTTAATCTTGATCTCGATATTCGTCTCGGTTTGACGGTTTTCACAGCAAATATTAATCTAAATTCTTAATATATAAATTATTATAAACTTTTTTACAATAATCGACGATTTTTAAAAAATTTTTATATTTGATTTTATATCCCTCAATTTTTTTTTTTAAAGAAACAGTGATCGAAATAATCTAGTTTACATGTCACGACAATATAAATGCATCTCGTTGGGAGATTTTTCACCTGTATACACGAGTATATAAATCGAAGCGCCAAAGCGGTACACGCGCACGTGTATGCACGAGTGCAAAATTAGCATACGATCGAATCGGTCGGTTGGCGCCGTTGTCGTTGAGTGATTGTGAGCGCGGCGTGGTATCGGGCGCGCATTTGCTTTTGATGCTTCAGCGCTCGCTGACGTTTAGCGCATATCGAGACAAATGCGAAAACGATACTCACGCACCTACGTCCGTCAATAAACGACGTCTATAGGCAGGCATTCGCATGCATGATGGAAGTTATGTGTCTAAGCGGACGGACAGGTACTTACGTTGTAAAAGCTACGATAATACGCGCAGTAAAGTCTACGTAGTAACGAGAAACATCGCTCGAGCGCGATGTGAGAGCAAACATTGTTTAAATTCATTATCAACGCTTCGCGTTTGTCTTATTCGATCCAACACTTTTTTTCTGGATTACAGTAAATCCGCTATTCCGAGACAAAATATCTGTTTCCTTTTCATTTAAACACAAAGTGTTTAAAATCTCCGCTTAAAATATACTAGATTTTTATTACGCCAATTATATTTCATTCGTGTAACAAGTTTTATCCCAAAGGCGAGAGGAAATTACAAATCGTGTTAACGAGTCGAAAGCGAATATTGCGTTCGAAATATTCGCGTCCTTGAAACAGCCCGTCGCAAATGCGATAAAAGGACGGTTTCTGTCATTTTCGACTGTGACTATACGTGAGCACCTATACGTGCTAATGAATACATTCCATCGTGGTTGAGTCAAAATTGCATTCACGGAACGTTCAAATAACTTGGAGTATGCTGACCGGGGGAGTTAAACCGCGCTAGCGAATTCTGACGTGCAACGTTTGAGGTATTGGTCGGAATAATCGGCCTTATTACGCTGTTGTTACTTACATAACTAACGATTTCCGTTTAAATAATGTAACGCTAATCCCTTCGCTCGTCAGGAATATTGGGATGCTACTTGAAGCTCGTAAGCGCGAGCGACATACATATGCCCTGTTTTTTTTTTTTTTTTTAACCGATAAATGACAAAAGTGACATATTTGTGTTTCATTTTATTCCCCTGACATCTCTGTTGGCATTAAGATTAAATCAATCGCCAATTCCCGTTTATTCTCTTAATGCAAGCGATTCGCCAATTCCCGTTTATTCTCTCTTAAGCGTATTATTGTTGTATTATCGTTTCATATCGTTTCATAATTTTAATATATTGATAGAGAAATTATAATTGAAAAGCACAGACATATATATACTATGACAACGAACAAATAACGAACAAACAGCGCAAATAAAATCATTTCGTTTCCGGTCTGTTTCGCTTGTGTGTGGTGCGGTGTAGCAAAGAAAATCTCGAATAAACGATGTTTTCGATTTTCGCTGTTTGTTTGGTTGTTTATTTTATAATACCCGCATAAGGAATTAATGTTTTAGGTCAGCGCGGTTTGTCCTACACCGTTCTCACAAACAGGATCAACAATACCGCTCTACCTACCGTACGCGCATCAAGTCGGATTCTGCGCGACGACGGAATGGTTCTCTTATAATTACCGAAGCAGCATCATCATCGCAAATAGGCGGTGTCAGCGAATTTGCGTGTGTATTCGGTTTCCTAATGGATTTGCTGGTTTTCATCGACACGGTCCCGCGCGAGTTCAGCAGTTATTCGGAAGAGGGAGGAGGACTGAAAGGAAAGTCCCGGAGGCCGTTCGCGCGTATCCGCCTTCACCGCGCTCTATTGAGAGAAAGAGAGAGAGAGAGAGAGAGAGAGAGAGAGAGAGAGAGAAGCGAATGACAAATGTCATTAAAAACGTATTTGCTTATCTCGCAGATGCGGTAATGGCCGTGATGGGCGAGCTCTGCAAAAGTGTTGCGATTATTTTTTTTCTCATTTAGAGAAAAGTGGAAAAGTAGTTTCTAGAAGCGGAAAATTGTTATTTCACATCTGAACCTGTGGAGTTCGCTTGACGAAAAAAACGTTACCCCGTAAAATTAATAAAAACAACTGTTTAGTTTTTATATTTAAAAAAAAATAACAGATGAACGCAAAAAAAACATCTTTCTTTCATGTTCAATAGCATCGTGATTATATATGAAGGAAAGAAAACACGATAGTGACAGCCTGTCACGCGAGAGAACAGCTACTATATAATTCCTAACTAATAAACTCAATTCTCACGAAAATTCCCCGGTGGTTAACCTCTCGGTTAAGCGTTTAATGCCTAAGAGTAAAGCAATGGCAATGCCAGATGCGCATCCTTTGACTACGTAACTATGAAGATGCCATTGGCTGCATACATATATAGTACATACATACATATATATATATATATGTGTGTTATATATACACATATATATATGTACATATTCGGATCTACATTTAACATCTCGATACGCCGTGTTGCAATAATAAAGATAGAACAAACATTTCGCTTCTATCCTGCTTGAATGCGTTCGATCGAACTACGGCATATATAGTATAACTTAAAAAAGTGTTAAGAAAGTCGGATAAAGAGATCTCTCGTGTCGAGAAGTACGAATTCCGGGGCGCTCCGGAAATGTCTGATGAAAGAACACGCAGCTTCCACTGAGAATTTCCTATGTCAGAAATCGGGATTCCAGTCGAAGCATAACATAAAAACGTATACACCTCGTTTATCGAAAATTTCATTTCCGTGATAATAAAAAAAAAAGACTTCGTTCTTTATCGCGCGTTTAATATCGTCGTGATAAAGAGTCTGAAAACGTATTGTCAAAAATACGGATTCGAATAAAAAATCGTACGCAAAATCCATTTATTTTTGCAACGTTGCCGTATTGTTTTATACACAAATGCTGTAACGTTTGAATTAATACACAGAACGTAAGCTGTGTAAAAATATGTGAAAATAAAAAACATTACGCTATGTGTACATATCGCACGTTTCTACAAATACAGATCCCAATGGGAATTTCGCGTTTTAAAGCGCGCGATATATATTTTTGCAAATTCCATCCAAGTTATGGGATAATGTGGTCTGACGACGATATTCGCAAATGAAACGGTATTCAAATCTCATTTAAGCGCGCGCTAACGAAACAAATGGGACGCAAGACACGTAAAATTTATGGTGGTTACGCTATGTGTGCGTGTATGTGCACATTTACAGAGATACAGAGAGATAAATCCGCTAATTAATACCGTGTCGTTAATTGCGACCATTCCGTCCGGCGGGAAAATGTAGAGTAGCCCGTGCTCGCGAAACATGTCGATTAATATCGATTACGTTTCGCGTCTATTACAGTACGTCGACCGATTCCGACGCGCCGTAAAATCATATACGAGGCGATAACGAGATCTAATTCTGACGCGTACTGCATAATGAATACCGAGTAACGAGTATAACGAGCAAGTGACTGATGTCACGTGTCCGCTCGCTGAGAATGTGCCTTCGTGTTCCTTCACCGACGACAATCGAATGAAACACGATTGTGTTACACATACAAGTTGTTGGACGTTACATTACGAACATTTGTAGAATTTATTTTTGGTGGTGATAAATATGTAATTAAAAAAAAAATAACTACTTAATAATTTATGTACTCAATAGAGAGAATTCCGTTACAGAACGTTATTACATGTTGTAGTACAGGTAAATGCGTTTATCGTCAAATCTGAACATTTCTACAGTTGAAAATAGCTTTGTGGAGAAGTGAAGCTTAAAATCACACGATGTGAATATTGAAAATTTAATGTTATTCCATTACTGCAAATTTTACTACGTTCCTAATAGCACTAATATCGCAAATTATTGTACAAATGTTTGCAATTAGTGTACGAAGTATAAACATCTCGCTCAGTCAGCAATTAGCACATCGTAGAATTGCAATTAAAACAAACACGCTAAACGCAAACTCCGTAATGCACGTACAAACGTATAAATATGTTGTTGGAAAATTAGAATAGAAAACTCTTCGAACGAATACTTTTACCCGACTTTTTCCCGTTGCTTTGCGGATTGCGTTACGGACTGATTGAGAACTAGTTCCGAAGATTGTTATGAATAAATAACTTCGATAGGATGTAAATCAAGGTTTTCTATAGCTTTGAAATGTGAATCCGAGCTCTATCTGTGAAAGATCTTGTAATAAAATATTGCGACATTTTTTTTGCATTCAAAAACGTTTTTTCCTCCTTTTTTTATGACGTGCAATTTATCACACACAATACGGAGTATTCGAACAGAAATTTATCATAGCCTACGGAGTGTGAAAGTTTAATAATAGAAACTTTCCACAATTCATTAAAATTAAAAAGTTCGAGCTTTTTAACTAGAGAACAAGAGAGAGAAAAAGAGAGTCCATTACGGAATTTCAATGTAAGGTTGAAAAAGTTAATTAGATTAATGGGTATTATATGGTGTAAAACGGAATATTATTTAATCAGAGATAAGAGATACAAAAAAAAAAGAAAGAGGGAGAGTATCTTTTTTGCTATATAAATACTCTATTTTTTCTAACAGTTATTTTACAAAAAGAATTTATCTCAGGAAAAAATTTACTTTAAATAGGAAAAGGAGAAGTCACTTCTGAGAAATCGCTTTAATCGCGTTTCTTTTTAATTTTATTTAAATTAATTCAAGCAGAAAAGATGATACATTTCTGGCTCCGTGAAGTTATGCAAGCGCGGAGTCGCAGTTCACGGAGAAAATATACTCAGTACACGGTATATTTATAGCCACACTTCTCTCTGTGTATTTAAACAAGTCATTAAATCGAATTTATACGATGTGTGTGTGGCGTCTAGTACATTCCGGGCTCTTTTTTCTGAATATCGCGATAGAAAAACGTTACAGATGCAAGAAATCGCGAGCATCTGATTGCAGTTGTGGCATTTCATTACGGGTCAGTTATAACTGTAACACGAGAGATTGTTAAATCTCTCTGCGTTTTTCTGTTTGTTTCCCCGTGCCGCTTTTCCCCGTTCCCTCTGCCTCACTTCCTCTTCACACTACATAGGAGTATTAACCTGGTAGCCTACTTCTCGACGCCAACACAGCCCGAAGGCTTTCGAAAATGCTTCGCGCGGCTGTCGCGGCACTGCCACTTTGACGCGAGGCGCCAAAAGATAACGACGATAACCATCTTAAAAGAATTTTGTTTCGCGCGTTCGTCAAACGTTTTGTCCCATTGAAAATTATAATCACAATAATCCGTGCGACGAATTTTAATGACATGTTTTTTATCATTTATTTTACTCACCACGTCGGCAACGTTGCCGGAGCCCTCCCTCATGCCATTCCTGTCCGTGTGCCCTCCTGAAAAATCAACAGACACATTATCCATAAATGTTTCTTAATGTATACACCTATTTCTTAAACAAAACTCTAAATACATGATTTTAACAAATGTAAAATTTATAAATTTAACAAATTCTTCAAGTTCTTCTTTTTTTTTCTCTGTTTCTCTTTCTCTCTCTCTCTCTCTCTTTGCTAAGTATATAATTTACAACAAATCTCTGTACTTTGGAAAACTACCACTCACTACGTTCTTCTCCCAGAACTGTCTGTAAACTGATACGAAATTCGAACCGACGAATCAACTTCGGCTTCCAAACTTGGAAAAATTGCAGGATAGTAGAAAGAAAATATAACCGAGCAAACAAAAAAAAAATATGTTATATTACTTGGTTCGTGTGCCGCGCAAATTGTGTCTGCACTTCGATATACGAGTCGCCAGAAACAAGCGATAAGCGACAATCGGAAGCGTGTTGGTGATTGAAATTACGAAACGATCGATTCCGCACGAAGTAACTTCTCCATCCCGGGTTTCTGCTGAAAATTACGTACCCGACGACCGTTGAAACGGAAAATTCCGTCCCCGTTGCGTTTCGTGCAGCATCTTTGGAATGTAAATATGGCTAATAAAGACGAATGAATTCAAAAAAGAACAAGTGCACACAACAGCCGCTGTCGATGGTAAATAGCGCTGTTCTGACGTTCTCGAAGTTGTTACGTTCTTATATTTTCTTTGAACGTAGAATAAAACAAGTTCTTTTAAAGACTCGGTTAAAGAGAGAAAAAGATCTGAAAGAAACGGAAGAGAGAGAGAGGAGAAGAGAGAGAAATAAAAAAACACAGAAGAATTTTAAAATAAAACTAATACACGACGCCGGTGTGTACGCAAATGTATGTATATGGTTGTCGGTAAATATTTCACGGACAAACGGGAGAAGAAAATGTATGTTTCCTCTAAATCACCCGAAAAATCACCGCGGTAATTAGATTTTTTTTTTTTTTTTTTAACTTTTGCAGTAATAGATGCGAACGCAAAATTATCAATTAATCGAGAGTCTGGTCTCTCCGCACTGATGAACGAACGTGTTATTTACATATTGCCTATGCCGATTTATAAATTATTATCGACATTTACATATATACTGTGGGATCGATTGGCTTTTCGTGCGGAGAAGGTTCTAAAACTATCGAGCACGCGAGCTGGACTTTAACTTCGATTCGCTCACGAAACAGAGACTCCCGTGCTGCGGAATTAAGTTCCGCTACTACACCACCGCTTTCTCGCGAAAGTACTTTTAAACTGGAGAGAGCATACGCGGTGGGGCGAAATCGGGTTCTACGCCAGCTATCATAGAGAGCGGCGTTTTATAATAGAATCAACGCTGATTAATACTCTTTCAGTGTAATAAATTAATCGCCCCTGAATTTCTTTAGAAAGTTAATTCGAGATGCAAAAATTAAATATTTACTTATCATAAAAAATTAAATATTTATCAGAATATATTTAATTTGTAATTGTGCGTAAAGAGAATTTTTTGAGAGTTTGTACATGTTTTTTTTTCTTTCACATTTATATAAAATTTGATAAAATCTATAATATAAAATCTATAATAAATCTGATCATTTGCGAATTTGAAATACCGTACGCTCATTCGATTTGATTCGTGGCGTTTTAAATAGCAGCCATCTTACAACACGAGGGTTTTCGATTGAAACCTAAAATTTAACAGGAATTGCTGCGGTCGAGCTCTTTGCGAATGTGAATCAAACGTGGAAATGTTTGATCGATTAACAACGGCACGAAGTTATCCTCCGACGCTCGGAAATATCAGGAACAATTCGCGCGTGAATAATATATAAGCAGAAATACTGATTTTTTTCTTGTTTGTTCTCTCTTATTTTGCAACGTGTTGCCTGAACTTCACTTCGCCATTTTACCTCTAAGCACACGCGCGTGTTACGCAGGCCCGTGAAATCCAAACAATTCGGAGTTTAGTTTTCGAATCACGTTCGATCAATCACCAGAAGGATTTCGGCAGATAGATACCTTTGATTCCCTGGTTTACGTGATGGTAACGGTCTGTTTACTTTAAAAAAAAAAAAAAGAGAACAAAACGAGAACAACACTCACCGTTTTTACGAATTGGCAAAATCTTGGCGATCCTCGGCGCGCCCGCGTAATCCAGATCTCGATCGAGAACTGCCGACCACCTTCCCGCTCTTGACGTCGATTCGATATTTTGTTTTCCTTTACGCGCACCGTGCAAGTATGCAAGTAGTCCTTTTCGCTCTTCTTCTTTTCACGAGAAAGAGAGAAAGAGAGAGAGAGGACTTTCTCTCCCGGAGCACACACGCGATCCTAACCTCGCACCGCACACAAAACAACACAGCACAGGTAAAGCGAATCGCACGCACAGCATGAAGAAAGAAAACAGATTTATATTTTTCTCCCTTCTCTCTCTCTCTCTCGTCGCGCTTTGTCAGATATTTCGATAACACTTTTCTCACAATCGGGCGTTTATCCAGTGACACAACAAACAACACCGAAACATCTCGCACACTGAATCCCGATCGATTCACCGTTTCTGTTTGCGACGGAACACCGACGAAGGAACCACTTGGCGAGAAGGACACTGAACCTCGGGCAGCGATTCAAACTCGCCTTACTTCGCACTATTCATCCGCGACTCGCTTCTGCGGAGACGTCGCGTTCTCCGGGTCGTACAAGTTTGAAAGCGGCGAATATTTCGGCAAACCTCGGCATTATTCGCTTCGCTAACAGGTAGTATTATTGGGAGAATGCATCTCGTCGCGGATCGTGACGTGGGACACACTTTCGACGCCGCGTTTCACTAAAAAAAAAAAAACAAAGTGCAAGAATTAGCTTTTGTCGAAATCACAATACTTATATGTGTTTTTCTTGCGCGCGCGACGTCGCGGATCGGACAAAGATGTCCTCTGACGTGTTCTCTTTCTCACTTCGCTCCGCGACGTTGTTCCCCGCTCTCTCGCCCCCACGTTCTCGCGTTTATCTGTCACCGACGAATTCGAACCTTTCGTTTGAGCATTTATGTTTTCGCGCACGAGTCGGAGGTGAATCTCTTCGTGTAATACTCCACAATCGTCTTATGTCTTACTACGCGCTCGTTACAGCGGCAAGTTCGCGACGCGACCGTTCGTCGACTGAGACGCGATCGAGACGGGACCGGAGCCGGGGACCCGATATGTTGTAGCGAGTGAACGCGACCGGACGGCTTTCTTTAAAATCGACCATACACGGCGGTGCGTTTGTTGCACGGCCGCGACGACGGCCGCGGATTTTCACGTCGTTCCTGCGGTTATAACGGGAGAGAAGAAAGACCCGGAGCGGAGAGAGAAAGAGAGAGATAGAGAGGAGAATATATGTGACAGAAAAGTGGAAGAAAGACAGAAACGAAGGAGAGAAAGAAAGAGGAGCGGGCGAGGGGAGAACACGGCAACTTTTCAAAAATACCACGCACCGACCCGATCGCGCGCGTACACACGGCGAATTCGGCGCGGCGGTCGCGATGTTACCCACGACGAGCGAAAGAGAGCAGGACGGATGAACGAAGAAGAAACGGGGAGCCGTTACGCGCGCGCGCGCGCGCGCGTGCTTGCTCCGTACTTGTTACTCTCACTACGATAAAACGTACTGATGTGTAAGCGCGTTTGCACGCACACGCATTCACGACCACCACGCGCAGGCGCGTGCGAGCGCGAGCGAATATACGCGCTACGACATGCGCACCGCTAACGTTCGAGTATACGCACACAATCAACGTCACACACACGCACGTATCTGTCAGTGCGCGTTTCGCAACGACGTAAACGAGAAAACGGCCAAGGCACCCACCGTGTTCGCGCGCACAAATACGCACAATACGAAAGAACGCGGCGCGATCGTGTCAACCGTTTTCTGCGAACGGCGGCGTCCTCGCTCGCGTTCGCGCACACTCTCGCGCTTTGCTCTCTCGCTTTAATATACTCACCGACACGCCGATCGTCACGCAAGCGCGCGCGCGCGCTCGCGCATATCACGCTCTAGCCGCGCCGGATTTACGAATGACCAACGACGAGAACTCCGAGTTAAACGGAGGTACGGGTTGACTGTGTAAACGTCCGGTTTAAATGTGAGAACCGAACGGGGCGCGTCCACCGACCGACCGACCGACCCACCGACCGACCGACCGGCCGAGGTAACTTAAACTGAACGCTAGCGCGCCTACGGTAAAACGAGATTAAACCTTCGTGCCGACGAAGCCGCTGCCTCGACCAATCCGTGCCGCGCTTTACGCCGATCGGCCAATCGTCGTCGGGTGTAACCTGGCGAACGGTTATCCCCAGGTACAGCCAGTAAGGCGCCATTGCGCTACGAGGCACGTTACCTGCTTCGGAGAAGGGGGAAGGTAAGTTTCAGACGCGCGACGGTTATAAAAGAGAGAGAGAGAGAGAGAAAGAATACGTGTGTGTGTGTGTGTGTGTGTGTTTGAAAGGTCGAATTACGTTGGACTTCAGAAAATTGGTAATATCCTAACCGATCTCTCTCGCTCTGCCGGCGAAGACCGTTCACGATCGAAACGTTCGCGATGATCCGTCGACGAAGGAAACGCCGCCGCACGTGCATTTTTTTCGATCGTTCGAGCCGTTCGGATATCGGATCGACGTGGGTGTTCCGCTCCTTTCACACAGGCACACGTGCGTGTGCACACACGTATGCCGAACCGTCTATCTTTTAAGCGAGCTTGGTATTTAACCTGACAATACGTCGTGGAAAATAGAGGCTTGAACACACGAGGAACGTGTTGCGTGAAACCGGACGAAGGGATAAGGGAGAGAAGAGAGAGAGAGAGAGAGAGAAGAAGAAGAAGAATGATTTCTTTCACATTTCGAGAGAGCGGCCGAATTACTCTCGACGATATTAAGTCATTAACGCACACAAGGACACACATGCGACACGCTTATTCGAGAGATATTGATCAGTTGACTTAATCGTTTGATATGTGATTTGTGTGTGCGCGCGTCAAACAATCACAATCGATGTTTTGTTTGAAAGATCTACTTTGCGAACTGTGTTATATCGCGTAATTACGCGCGTCTGTAGAGAGCGCAATAAAATAATTGATAGTTAATTTGGACTAAACCGGGTCAAAAAATCCAGCCGTTCGAGATACATATATATGTACATATCAATGCGTGTGTGTGTGGGTGTGTGTGTAATCGTTAGTAACATCGTTAGTAATATCGAGAAAATGCTGTTAATTATTAATTAAAAGCCGGCGAGAGAGACATGCGGCGCACATGTCGTGTAGCGAAACAAGAAGTAAAGGTGTGTAGATTGTTTAGTGAATAAATATTAATTTACCAGTATTGGTCGGGTGCCAATTATTCTGTCCGCATCCGTGTATTTCTCCTCTCCCCGCAATCAAATTAATTAAACAAACCCCGGAACACGGAGCAACGGGAGGAACACCCAACGTGTGCTATTTTACGAGTTTTATCGCGAAACAAGAGAAATAGCGTAAACGCGCGGGACACACTTAAATTCAAAATAGAAAAGAAATAACGAGGCCTCTCCCGAGTAATTGCAAAACGCAGCAACGGTCGTGAAAGTTGCAGTGAAAGCAATACAAAGAGGAAAACTGAAGTAAGAAATTACGAATATAATAAATCCCACGTACTAGCTACCTGTTCTTTGAATTATTTGAAAGAGAGAGAGAGAGAGAGAGAGAGAGAGAAAGATAAAGAGGAGAAGGGAATAAAACGAAGTCAGGATGAAAAGACTTCATTTGCATCCTTCGCCGTCTTGATATCTATTAAGAAGATAAGAGCGAAATGGCTTGTAGCGAGAAATTTATGTTTGGAATAAGAACAAAAAAATTTCGAGGAAATGTATGTGCGAGCGGTGTTCGTTTTGATTAGTCAAAGGTGTGTATAATACGCGCGCGTGTATACTCATTCAGATAGTGAGCGGTTTTATTATCTTTTATCGTGCAGAGCCCGGCGCAAGGAGAGCGGGAAAAAGAGAGACGATTACTCGTTCAAGAAGTTGCGTGATGATAACGCCGTTAGATCGACAATGCGCAACTTTCCGCGTACTTTTCGCCGCGATCGATCTTT
>QVNW01005332.1:0-11286 GCA_014825475.1 Pseudomyrmex flavicornis | reverse complement strand
TTCTCTCTTTTCTCTCTCTCTCTCTTTCTTCCTTTTATATATATTTATATACGGAGCATCCCGTCTAGAGAAAAACTTCGTTCACATCGGTTTTTCTTATATATCGAAATATTTTGATGCGCAGCGCGCGCTATCGACGACGGGAAACTCTGTATATTTTAATGCGTATGCGTCATAGTGTAATGTACGCATTATATATTGTTGCACAATATTAAATTTTCATTCTCAATAAATAATGGCTAGACTTGAATGACTAGGATTCATTACATCTAAGGGAAGTGCAATGGCACGCACTATTTGCGGTAGTAAGTAAAATCAAAATAAGTGTGTATGTGTGTGTGAAGACATTTAAAGCACAATGGCCGCGTTTAGCAGAACTGCTGCTAGGACGTTGATTAGTTGGTTTTAACAGTAAGAGCCAGTCACATTCGATTGCTACGAAGCAGCTGCTGAACGCAACCAGCAAGTTTCACGTTCTTTGAATCTGGTTGTTTGTTTACAATGGTGTGACAGAATTCACAGCACTCTGAACTCGTAACAATAGCAAGTATTGTGAAAACTTCAACAAAATACAGCAGACAAAATGCAAATCTCAAGTGTAATGTGATCGGTATTTTCTCGTTTCCTAAATTTCTAATAAATTATTATGCTTCTTAACAACAATAATAACACATTAGTTACGATATTAGTTACGATACAGACATATATACACATGATCAATTATCTTCGCACGTTCGAAGAAAAGGCAAAAACCAAATCGCATACTGTGCGCGTAAATTCTTGCTTGCCTTGTCACACACATTCAAGTTTAAAAAAAAGAAAAAAGATCAATTCTAATTTTGAAGTTGCGAATTTAAGTTGAAATTAAGTGTTGTTTTTTTTTGGTTTTCGATCTCCGCGCAATAATTCTCTGGAGATATCGCTCGATAGTTTTTTGCGAAACTTCAAATGTCAGAGTGTTCAAACGATTATACGTATTTTATATGCAATAATAGGATTAATCGCAACATACATTAGTAACATACCTAACAAAGTAATATACGTTACAACAACAAAAAATATATATATGTGTATATATATAGTTTGATGTTTTATTTATATATATATATATATAAAATCTAATAAAATTTTTATATAAATAAAATCTATAATAAAAATAATAATAAACATTTTACGTCACAATATCATAAAATATCACACCAAGTTTGTAAGAGAAACAGATCTGTGTGCATTCTCACATCACTAGGAAAAATTTGTATTAAGATCAATATAATGCGCTCTATTTCTCCGCTATGTAATAATTATGTATAAGTATAATTATATCAAGATACGTATGTTTTGATAATCGTTTCGCATTCTTTTCTTTAATACTCACTTTTTGAACGAGTTTATTCCCTTTTTTTTTTTTTTTTTTTTTTTTTTCTACATCATCTTCGTGCAATTGTCCGACAAATTGTTTTGTAAGCCCAAAACGTAAATCGCTAATTAATGTGTATCTCACACGATCCTGACGTAACTCTAGCAGGTTTTTGCAAGTTACAATACAACATAGATATGCTTGTTTCCATGTCGTGATATCTTCTAAAATTACGTTAAGCTGCAAGTACCATTAATAAAGTTTTTTTTTTGTTTTTTCTTTACTGTCCTCACAATAAATACAACTATCTCCTTTAAGATTGAGGTCTGGATGACTCTTCTAGGAGATCATCACAGGAAGCTGTCGGTGGCAACAGTTGCCTACCACCACGTTTCTTACTGCGAGTGAACACCTTGGTAAGTTGCGCGAATTTGCGTCGAGACACTGTAAGCGTGGTTATCTTAACAAATAAATTATAACAAAATAGGTTTGTTTTTTTACTTATAATTAGTTTTTGATTGTTTGCTTACACTTGCCCATATTCTTCAATCTTTCTTTGAACAAATCCTCATCGTCGTGACCAGTTTGGGCGGTGCATTTCTCTAGCTTTGAGTCTATAAGAGAAAATTTATATCGTGTCTTTCGCGGCTAAAAAAAGAGTTAAACTGTACAAAATGTTTTACCGTGTTCTAACGTAGACAAAAAGTCCTTGTTCCAACGAAGTTCCGCCATAAATTCCTCATTCTGCAGGAACATAGCGATTCTCTCGTCTTCCAACATGGAATTTTCTTGCGAATATGAGTCGACACTGTCGTCTAACGTTTGCTGAGGAAGTCTTAGAAAAGTATCGGGCAATGGTCCCAGTAATGGTGGTTGCCATTTTTGAATACTTTTTAAGGATTTGCTAATGTCTTTCTTAGGTGATTTGACAGCATTCGGAGGTTCCTCCTTTTGCTCCAATTCGCTTCTGATTTTCTCATTTTCATTGTCAGTGCTCATAGTGAGCAGTTGATCAATGGTGGTGTCTACAGCTCCCTGATTAGATCTTAGCACTGCCTGATAAAATATACACAAGTATACGTTATCTATGTCTGTCATTCCAAAAAAAAAAAAAAAATGTATTTATTTCACAAACACCTATGAATGTTCTTACCTCTATCACATCGTCATCCATCTGTGGAAACATGTTTTTGAAGTCTGCCATCGCCTGGTAGAACTCCAGCGTGGTCTGCTGTTGTTCCGTAGCAGATGCCATAGTGAAGAGATTGTTTTCAACGACGAGGCTGTTGATAGAAAATTATCTTCATTATCAGAAACAGTACTTCTGCATGTTGACACAAGTGTATACACACACATGTACATATATGCGCAAACAAGTACCTGCTGACGATTCTTCAAGAAACAATAGTTAAAACATTATCGCCCATGTCTGCAGTCACCGATCCAAGTTGTATCAAAACTTCACCTTCAATCCGTGTCAACCGGCGCAATTAACACAGTATCATGATTCGCTAATTATTTGAGAATTTGCATGTAACCGGTGCTGGTTTACGTCACACGTACATAGTCAAAAACAAATCATCAAAAGCACTGAACAACAACAACGCAAGATACCTACTGTGAGCACAGTAGCGCAACTCGCTGTCGGCATCTTTGATAAAGCTTGACCAATGATTGCCAATGCGCGAGGTTGGAAGTACGATAGCAACCAATAGCGGCCATGAACACAGTCATATAATCGAAAAGAAGATAACATTGAGTTTCGGAACGCAGCCAGTACATGTAAAAAAAAAAACAAAAAAAAAACAGATAACGTCCGTCAATTCTTAGATCGACAGTGACTCTATAAATGTTCTTGTCATAGGATGTTTATACCTGGAAACGTACGCGGACGCGAAAGAAACGTAATGATCGTCGAGAGGTACAAAATGTTAAGTCGCTCGATGACTTCGGCAATTAACAGATCGAGGCCGATTAGATAAACACGCGGTGGTCGACAACACAACGACGCTAGTTAAACATTTGTTGTCATAATCGCGTGGTGAATTTATAAAAATTTCTGGCCTACGCTTTTTAACGTTGAATGTCATACTTGGCTCTCTGACATATATGTTTGATTATATGAATAAATTATGATCGTGGACAGTGAGGACAAGTCGAATGAGGCGATTGCGCCGTATATCACGTCAGCCGAACCGGCTGAGAATGGCGCCGATGGGAGTCTCGATGGGATCCCGGTGACTCCAGAAATGGTGCTACGATTGCCTTCTATTACAGATAGTATGAAATATTTTATCTAAAGTGTGCTGTCAAATAATATTACGCTTCTGTCTGAATTGCTTATAAATCCTTTTTATCTACGAATGTAATTCTTTTACATAAGCGGATAACAAACTTCATTTCCAGACTATCTCTGCTCTCCGGAAGCTAATGTCTACGACATAGATTTTACAAGGTTTCAAATCAGAGACCTGGAAACTGGTGCTGTCTTATTTGAAATAACAAAGCCTCCCGCGAGCGGTACGTTTTGCAACATCCAGAATCATTTTTAGGAATTATTTTGATTGTTTGAGAAAAATTATTCAAATTTCACAAGCTTGTTTTTTTTTTGTTTTATTTCACCAGAATGCGATGGTCATCAAGACCCGGAACCAGACTGTGAAGAGCTCGGATCTGAAGATGCGAATACAGGACGATTTGTGCGTTATCAATTCACTCCACAGTTTCTCAAACTGAAAACTGTTGGGGCAACAGTCGAATTTCTAGTTGGGTCTAAACCAATCAACAACTTCCGCATGATAGAGCGACATTTTTTCCGGGACAGACTGCTGAAAACGTTTGATTTTCAATTTGGCTTTTGCATACCGAACAGCAAGAACACATGCGAACACATTTACGAGTTTCCAACACTACCTGCTGATTTAGGTGAGTTTGTTGAAAAGTTTTTTACAAATGTATCAGCAACGATATTCATGGAATAACGCAACAAAGAATTTTGAGAGAGAAGACTAAAAAAAATGTGATTCTTCTAGTTTCCGAAATGATCGCCAATCCATTCGAAACGCGATCCGACTCGTTTTATTTCGTGGACAATCAGCTTGTGATGCACAACAAGGCCGACTACGCATACAACGGTGGACACACGCACGACGTATTGTAATGTGCAATTTGTTGATTAGTACTATTGCAAGTGATATATAAAATTATAATGCCACACACAGTTACACGTTTTACAATGGGAAGACGGAGTTCTAGCATTTGATAAATTTCGTCGATTTTGGCACGAAAGAGAATGGAGCTTAGAAAACTTTGCAAGTTACTGTTAACGTAGCCTTTAAAAACACGCAAATGTTGGTGTGAAAATTTTATGCTTTTTCCTCCGAGAGATTTCTTTGATTTTTCGACAAAGTGAGAAGAGTTCCTATATTTCTCAAGCAAACAATTATTTAACTTGTAAATCACTATTGAAACCAAGTTGTACTTAATTTTGTGATATTTTGGTTAGGCATTTCATAATCTCATGTGATATATTTGCTGTCTCACACAGGGAATCTTATTATTTAATAGGTGTATAAGTAACATATAACACACATATACACACACACACAAACATCAAATATGGCCTTCCAAGGAGATCACATTTGATTCCGTCAACTCTTTGTCTCTAATTTTCTACAATCTAGAGACAGAAACAAAGGCCTATTACACAGTTCTCGCAGCGATACGTTAGATAAGAGAACAAACTGAGAAAGAAATTGACAAGAATTGCATTTTTGACGCTCTTAGTGGCGCTTTTTACTCTTACAGTTTTTCTTCTCTCGCTCTTGTATACACGTTCTTCAAATACTTTTCACATTGTTTCTGTAATTGTAAAGCTCACCAAAAAAATACATGTATATATTTACAAAGGACAAATTTACAAACTTTTGTTTCTATTTTACAATTCAGCGCATCACAAGCCCGCACCGTTTATAAAATCCGTCAGAAGCTCGACAAATTCGATGGGTTTGTCCGCGTGAACCCAATGATCCGCCCCGTCAATGTAACAGAATTTCGCCGAAGGGAATAGCTTCTTGATCGCCTCGTGATCCTTCAATTGAATGTAATCGCTATTACCGCCGCCTATGAACAAGGTAGGACCTACGAAGAACTTCGAATTCACATCCGGGAATACTGCTATCTGAGTCGCAAACGCCTGCTCCAGTACTGGTAAATTGACTCGCCATTTGAATTTTCCTTTATCCGCTTCTATTAAGTTCGTCATTAAGAACTGTAAAGACACAATGCAACTTTGTACCTTAACTATGTAAAAAAAAAGAAAACGAGAAAAACAATTATCACCTGACGCAACGAAGTGGACTTGATAGACTGCGCGAGTTGTTGGTCCACGACTTTACGAGCTTTCGACAAAGTGGGATTTCCGTCTACCGTTACCAAGCGCATAGCCTCGAAGATCTTTATCATTTGCGACAGACTCGGACTGGTTCTTATAGGAGACATATCGACAACTGCCAGTTTTTCAACGTATTGTGGAAAATTCAGAGCAGTGTACATCATGGCCGAACCACCCATACTGTGACCAACTAGAACAACTTTCTTCAAATCCAAATCGGTCACCAGCTGAATCATATCTTCTGCCATGTCTTTGTATGACATATTTGATGAATGTGGAGAATCTCCGTGATTGCGAGCATCCACTGCTATGATCTGTGATACATTTATGTCGTTTTAAAAATTATGTTTAATCTGATTTTAAGTGTATTAACAGATTAGATGAGAAAAAGAAAGAGAGAACCACCTTACGCTTAGTCTTCTGGTGAATTGCCTTTGATAACGAGTTCCAATTGTTTTTTGATCCAAAAAGGCCATGCATTATTATAACAGGATTCTTTGCGTTCTCACTTTCGTTTAATGATTCATAGGAGGCATAGGCGAGCTTTACTGGCACAGTACTTGAAGAAGAAAAAAAAAAAAGATGAAGAGCAGAAAAATAAATTGTATTTAAAAATTAAGTGTACATATAAAATAAATGCTTACGATAACACACTGCTGCGTAAACACTGGCAACAAGAAGAATGTAAATATTTAGTTAGGCCGGACAAACCGGCAAGATTCCACGAACGAAAAATTATCGATGGAATATTGTGACCTATCATTATTTAACGTACTTTAACGTATTACTTATTACTTATATGTATATATATGTAGTACACTTGTGTAATTCCTTGAGATACTTATTACACTGGTTGCAGGTCTCTTCCATGAATCATGATAATTATTAGAAGTTTCTTTTTATTTCACATATTTCAAGACCAAAGTGTGAAAATTGTGTGTGTGTGTGTGTGCCAATTTTTATAGCCAGTTTAGCCACACACACACATCACGCAACCAACATGCTCTTTTGAAATTCAGGCCACACACACAAAGAAAGCTTAAGCGCTCTGTTCAATGAGAGAATATCGTTTGCACATAAGGCCTATTTACAATACAGTCGTAAGCTTTAAGTCGTAAGAAATTGACTAATCACAATCGATTATTCTTCTGAATTAGTCTGTGATTGTCAATTTCTTACGATTTACAGCTACGACTGTATTGTAGAACTGAGCCTTAATTCTTGAAAAACTTTCGTATACGAAACTTTACTGTTAATGTCACATGTATTATAGACTTTCGTATGCGCAAATTGTTCAAGAATCGAGGCTCAGTAAGAAAATGTGTAATCGTTTTTCGTGAACATGGTTCTATTCCGTGCTATATGCGATGAACATGGTTCTATTTCTATGCTATGAGAATCACCGACATAGTAGAGATACGCACACAAGGGAGAACCGCCGTCCGTGTGCGCTCGTAGAAGAATGCAGACATATTATGGCCCTGAAAAATCTATAGTATACGTGAGGTGAATCTATAGATTTTCTGTACTGCCAGTAATAACCGAACAGGGTCTATGACGGCAGTTCTCATTTGTGTGCGTCCCCACCACGTCGGTGTTTTCATAGCACAGAATAGAACCTTGTCCAAAAACGATTACACATTTTCTTATGAGCCTGGCCGCTCTCAGGTTTCTTTCTGTTACGGGAGACGCATTTCCATTGGCCGCGTTCAGCAGAACAATTGCTGAGTTCTGCTTGCTCGCTCAATTATTTGTTTAATTACTATTACCAAGACAATTAAAATGTATGTACACAGAAATTGTATATAGAAATTTTGAGAAGTTTTTAGTTTTCATCATGTACATATATATTAATAAAATGTCATGTGTATTTGGCTTCAATAAAGCAAATATCAAACAGACAATTTGTTTTTTGTTCTGTCTTTTTACTATATTTAATTATTTGTTGATTTAAGACAAAAACACTCTCGCGACAAACAAATGTACTATCTATAACATGCTTCATTTTAATCGTCGGTTTATTATTACATTAATTTTATTAATGCATCTACATATAACAATCAGTTGATATGCTTCTTAGGTTTTTTAACTTATTATAACACTAATTTTATTAATGTGTCAATAATTGGTACTGTCAATATCAATACACTCACCTACACAAATATAACATATTCATTACACATCTATTGGACATTTAAAATTTCATGTGACATATATCTACTGAACATCTAAAATTAAAAGATTTTTATAGAATGTTGTTTTGTGTGGTAACAATTATCTTAAGTGATAAATATATTTAACGGCTATCATTTTTCTTTTTAACTCTTTCATTGCTGAGCACAAATACATTCGGATGCGGTGTAAAAGCGTGCCACTTTAAAAACTTAATATCACTATATAATTATTAAATAATAATTTGCTTTCTTTCATTTTAATAATATCCCTATGTTATTTTCCTGAGTATCCGAAATAATATTATTGTAATATTATTGTAATATTATTGTTGTTTTCCAAAACAATATCCCATTCCTACGATGTTACGTATACTTTTCTCTGAAATAAACATTTTATGCTTAATGAAAGAAATATTGATTATTTTTAAATTTTATTTTATTATAAAAATCTCAAGTTTTTACTAATTTATTTGCAAACCATATATTAGATGTATGTTTAACATTAATTATTAATTTTAATTAAATACTTAACTACTTACAAAATTGTTTTTAACGATTTGTTATATGTATATAAAAGTTTTGAAGTTGATTTACACTCTTCTTAAACATGTCAACTAGCTCCTTGCGAATATTCTTTCCACTCACACAGTAAAGTAGGAAATTTATACTGAAATTTATATTATATATATCTTCGGTTATAATTCCCCAAACGGCAACTGTCTTCAATACTTGTTCATGTCTCATAATATCCAAAGTATAAATAACAAATGGATAACCATTATTTCTATTAATGTTCTTGAAAATATTATAAGTATTTTGTTTAGTTTGGTCCACCTGTATATATAACAATATATATATGTATATATTAAATATATTAATATGTAATAATAAATATATTAATATTTTAATATTTTATACAATATTTACACTTACGACAAGAGAATAAGAAATTATCGACCTTACGCAAATAGGCATATTGAAGAACATAAACGCAAATGAAACAAGGAATATTTTAGCCTGTGACATCCAGTTCTGATAATTCCGATTTTTACTACAAGTGATGAACATTTCAGTCAAATTTTTTCTATTACGGTAACTCTTGTAAATGTTGTATAGTATCAGAATATTAAACATCGTTATCATAATCACCGGTATGATAATTATTATAACAGTTTGACAGAGCCAATAAATCGATGAGTCGGATAGTGTATGCACAAACGGAATATCGGGAATGTTTACAAGAAACGATAATATCGTTAGTATGATAATCATAATCTTTGCACGAGCGACAGTACAAAACGAATTACGACGAAGCGGCCATTTAATTGCGATAAATCGCTCGACAGTGAAGACTATCACAATCCAAGCACTCAAACATGCACAGAAATTTGTTGAAAAAATAGAGAACTTTGAAAACAAATTATTCAGATTCAAGTAACGTCGCGCTAACATTGTTATTAAGTAACAATTATCGCTTATCGCTAGCGCGCCTAGGTAAACGCTCGGTGAAGAGTAACGTAGCTTCGTGCCGAACAACACGCACGTCAATAGACAGTTGCCTAACAGGCCCAACGAAACAATCAGTATGTAATACGGAAACATAATTTTCTTGAATTCATTTTCCTGTTTTTCGATGTAATCTTCCGGTAAGAATAATTCGGTAAACTTCATTAAACACATTTGATTGCACTTCGGTTTATAGTACATTAGATGGTACTCCGGATTATCATCGTCCGAAATACCATTAGGTAATATAACTTTAGGTGGGATAGTATTTTCAGTTACATTGTACCATACCCATTCACAATAACTGTTTAATAGTGTTTCGTTGATCATATATTCTCGGTGACTTGGAAATTGTTTGTCAAATGTCATCTGAAAAATAAATAACACAAATTCCTAATGCATAATGTTCTAAAACAAAACATCATAATTGGTGTTTTATAAAATAATTAATCCATACTTGCGAGACGTACAGACACAAGCTATGTTTTTTTTTTTTCAGATTTTATTGACGTTTTGGCAACACTTCGGCGTAAGTTCTTTTTAATAGACCCTTACTATGTTATTTTCATACAGAGAAAACGATAATTTATAATATTAAGTGATAATAAAACTATTTTAATTCTTGGATCTATGTTACACTTGACTTTCGAACACTAACACTTCACATTTTCGACCTACATATTCGAGTGCTCAATTATTTCTGCTGCTAAACGCGCGACACATCCGTTTCTTGTACAGCGCCTGATGCATCAATCAATCAATTTACTTTACTTCGTTTTTTAATAATCAATTGATATGCTTGCGCGTTTTTAAAGTTATTATAGCATTAATTTTTCTAATGTGTCAAAATGATACTGTCAATACACTCACACAGACATATGCATTATACATTTATTGAACATATATAATTTCATGTAACGTCTAATGAACATCTAAGATCAAAAGTTTTTATATTAAAGTTTTATATAATGTATAGATAATGTTAATGTATAAAATGTTTAATGTTGTTTTGTGTGTGGTACCAATTACCTTAATTGATAAATATATATAACGGCTATCATTTTTCTTTTTAATCCTTTTCATGAGCTCGAATATATTCAACCGCGGTTTTACACGCGACTTTAAAAAATTAATATCGCGACAATTATTTAAAAAAATTTATTAATTAATAAACTGTTTAATAAAATACAGTACTCTCGCTATAGATCCGATTAATCTCTCGCTATAAATCCATTTTTCCTTCCACACACACGTTCACGCACACATAAGTCACTCTCCTACCATGTCTGCCCGCGCGGAGTCTTGGGGAGCGGCAGAGTGAAACGCCGCTCCCCACTATGCTCAATAGTTTTGCGCATCGCGCCTGATCGCGTTTGATCGTGCTTGATCACGCCTGTTAAAAAGAAAACAACAGTTCGACGTGCGAATACAAACGAGTTTTCTATGAATGCGAATTTGCCAATACAATGGAGAATATAAATCCAATAAATAAAAAACGTAAAAGCTTTAGTACAGAAAAGAAAATAGAAATTCTAATAGAGTTAGATGCAAGTAAATTGATGAAAGCTATTGCCGAAAAGTATAACGTTGATATAAAAACAATAAGAAGATGGAAAACAGAACGGGCAGAATTGGAAAAACTGCAAAATACAGACTTATTTAAGAAATTGAAAAAGAGAAAATCACCGCTTGATGAGCTCAATGAAGCTGTCTACATTTGGTTTCGTACATCGCTTAATGACGGAATTAATCTCTCAGATCCTTTGATAAAGAGTAAATATTTTTTTAAATGTTATTTAATTGTTTAATATTAAATAAAGTAAATTTTCAAACAATGAGATAAATATTTTTAGTAT
>QVNW01005325.1:0-17002 GCA_014825475.1 Pseudomyrmex flavicornis | reverse complement strand
TTTTTTTTTTTTTTTTTTTTTTTTTACTTAATGTCACATCAGATAAATATTGTGAAATCTTATGCAATTTTCAAGCAGCGAATACACAAATAAAATATTTATTTGCATTCGCTGCTATGTTTGTTCGATTTGGTAAACCAACTTTCAGCTGTAAAAATCTTTCTATCATAACAAAAAAAATGTAATAAACGATCGCTCTTCTGGTACGTCTGTACGTCTCTCTCTCTCTCTCTCGGGATACAAAAATAATCCGAAGTTTTCTGATTTTGCGTTATTGATCATAGTTTATTAGATTGCATTTGACAGAAGAAAAAAAAACAGAAGAAACAATTGTGGAAAGAAGTTAGAGACACACTCTAGAAAAAAAAGAGAGAGAGAAATGACCGCAAATGAAGATTCCGAGTTGAAATGTTACAGCTAATTCTAAATCCTTCCTTCGTAACAAATTCACTTTATACCTTTTCTTTATCAAGTTTTCTAGTTCTCCATAATTTCCTCAATATATCCTCAATTCTTTATAGAAAAGTTTAATTTTCCCATCTCTCTCTCTTTACCTTACTAATCTCGAAACTTTCGTTTAATGATGCAAGAGCATAAGGTACCCTCATTCTGTGTTCCATAATTTTAATTTTCTGTTCGTAAAACGAATAATCCAATTACGAGAAGAAGAAAAAAAAAAAGAAAGAAGTTTGGAAAACCGTCGAGTCGATTAACCAATTTTATTCCGGGAGTTTTTTTTATTTTTTCATCAATCTCTGCGTTTTGCTTCCGCGCACGTACAAGAAAAACATTCTGCCGCTTTTTTAAAAAGGTCGGCGAGGATTGTTTCCTTGCTCGTGTGAATTTTTCGAGAGCGCATTTGAATGAAGCTCGCGAGTTCACGATTCTCGAAACAAAGCGTGCTCGCAAAAAAAAAAACAAAAGGAATAAACACGCGCAATAAAGGCAGCAACCGAGTCTCGTAATACGAAGCAATAATCTAGGAATTTTGTGCCGCACGGTGCTAAAACAAGTGAACGATATTTACCGCGTGTGTAATCTCGTTGAAACCGGCGTTACGACATTTATATTGCCGCGTGAAAAACGTAATAATTTTGGCGGTCTCACCGCGTCATATATGATCGCGAAACGGATAAAACAGAAATCGCGCCCTCGAGAGGAAGAAAAAAAAAAAAAAATTAGAAAGCCAATGTGAACGCATATTCTAATTTTCGCGAATGCAGGAAACGCGCGTAGCCGAAAATGAGCCAGCCACCTCACAAGCTGTTTCACAAGCGTGCTGCTCTTCGTGTACACGGTAGTTTGTCACAGTCAAGTGCTCGCTAAGTATGCGAGACCATTTGTCTCGGATCTTCTATTCTGGCACGGGACGTCATTCTACGTTCGCCGCAAACAGAATTAAATGTTTCTGGTTCGTGCTCTCGTTCCTTCTATACGTCTCATTCTTTATCTTATACGCCTGCCGGTTTCCTCGAGCCGGCAGGGAGAGCGAAAAGAAACACAGAAGAATTTCGGTAGCCGGGAGATCAGGCAGCTGTTACGAGCGCGACACACGCTGGATGGAAGTGAATGATGACGGAGTCTGTCTTCATGTTGAATTTTATCCGAGATATATTTATGTATGTGTGTGTGAGCGAGTCGTATAACAGTCTACTCTCTCTTCTGTTCGCCACTTTTATCAATTTTATCACCCGGCGTCGCGTGTGTGTACGTACGCGATATTCGTAATTCTCGTGTAATACGCGTATCTCTAAGCGTTAATATGTTAAGCTGACACTTGAAGTTGAGGCGGGTTGCAGCAAAGTTTGAGTTATGTGTTATTGAGTGAAACTCTCAGCCGCATATATATACGGAACGATTATCTTGCAGAGAATGATTCCATAATATTCCAGATATCTTCCAGATTTTTTTACACAAGAGAACTTATATAGCTCAATATTAATTATTGAACACGCACGCACACTCGTGCACAAAAATCTTCACGGAAAATATTTTCAAAGACATAAAGATTTTCAATTCTGTTTTTAAGATATTCCAAATCTGTGTGGTAAATCTTACTTGGATTTTAAAGAATCTAAAATCACAAAATTTATGAATATTCGTTTTATTTATAATATTATTTTTATAATTATATATTTAGTAGGTAAATATGATAAAAGTAATTTTTATAATATTTTATCATATATGTAAATGTTCGATAAAACTTATATTAAAATTTAGAATAACATAATTAATTTACGGATATAAAATTGGAACGCAATAGATGTAAATAATAAATATATCCGAACAAAATAGAAACGTATGAATCATAAGATTAATATATAAATGATCAGATCGCACCAAATTTCAAATCTGATTTTATATGATTATAGAAGATTATATATAATCTTATACATATATATATATAAGAGAGTTCAGATCTAATCTTATAAGATCATATAAGATAAATTTCTTTATGTGTATTTTTACTTGTTAAATAAATGAATATATTTTTCTCTCTGAAGAAACTAAAGATCATGTTTCGCGTGATAACCTATTCCGAGATCGCGTAAAATATTTCTATTTTTTTTTAAACGCTTTTCGACAGTTTCGACGTCAGTTTCCGTTCTGTTGAAGTGATCGCACGATGTAATGTTATATCGTCCGCAATTTTTGATGAGATAAGTTTCCTATCAAAGATAAATAAAGAAGATACAAGAGGAAACGTCTTGTCAAGAAGACAGGCGTTTATCTTGCAAGAGGATCGCATAGACGTCACGAAGCACCAAACAGCAGTTCACAAGGATAAAAAATGTATCAGCTGAAGAAGCGACATTGGGGGAGAAACAGAAGTGGGAGGAAATATATTTCTGTTGTCTTTTCTATTCTGAAATTTCGCAGCATCCATTTCTTATCGTCTCCGCGGTTACGTGAATTCTCCTCGCGCTCTGGGACTTCGCCCGCCGACGAATTTTATCTGACAAGCACTTTGGCGAATAACAAGAGAGAGGGAAAGTCAGAATCGTGACAAACTGGCAGAAATAGAGAGAGAAGAAATAGTCGCAAGAAGAAGAAGAAGAAGAAGAAGAAACGGCGAGCACAAGAAAAAGAGAGTGGACGGTGAAGTTCGAAATGTGACGCGAAACGTGCAACACGTTTTCGTCCGACTCGGCAATGCTCGTCCCCCCTCTCTCGTTTCCACCCTTCTTTCCCTTTGTTGCACCAGAAGTGCAAGAGTCGCTCTAGCGAGCGCGATCTCGTTAACGGGATATGCGGCGTTCGCCGCGTCGTAGTACTACGTTCCCGCCTTCTGGTTCCCGAGATCAAAGCGAGTCGCGGGGGCCTGTTGCGACGAACAAACGGAACCTTTCGGGGGATGTTAAGCCGTGGCATTCGCTTAATTGTATACTTGTACTTCCATACGCGTAGAGGCCCACGCGTCGCCCGCGGCGCAAACCGTTTTACTACGGAAATTGTGTTCCGCCGCCGTGGCCGAGACACGTACAACGACGATAACGCGGCGATTTGCGTGCGCGATAATTATTAACCGCGCGCAACGCAATTCACTTCGTTTCGTTTCGTATCTTTAAACTCAAAGTCAACAGAAATATATACACATGCACATACGTACTAGTCTTCGGATTACGGTCGACGTGGAGAATTTTTTTTTCATGCATTTCATATTTTTTCCATTGTGAATTATGCAAGCACAAAAAATACAGAAAATTGAAACGTCACAGTTCGTGAAGTATTTCTCTATTTTAACAAAGACGTAAAAAAAAGGTCTTGTTAAATATGAAACATGTAATTACAAAAATGTGCCTGTTTCATCAGAGACAAAAGATAGTCCAGAAGTATTATACGTAAAAACACACACAGCGTACGTAAAAGTTGAGCTTTATATAAAAAAAAAAAAAAAAAAAAAGAACAGTTGGATAATGATCATTTATTAATCACATTTTCGAACTTTTGTCAGACTGTAATGTCTCTTCTATCGGGCAGAGAGAAAGAGAGAGAGAGAGAGAGAGAGAGAATAAATTAAATTGCAAGAGAAATAATATATTCGCAACTTTTTATCGTAATTGCACTTTTCCAACGATGTCAAATGTCCATTTAATTTCGTTGATAGCTGCACACACACACAGCTTGCGAAAGCTCTTTCGGCGAAAGGCAGCCTTTATGACGCCCGAAAGAGTAAACATGCCGGAAGAGGCGCGCGATCGCGCGCGTTCGTTTAAATTCTAATATTAAGATAAGGCAGCGCCCGGCGTCAAGCGACGGAGAAAAAGGCGACAAATGGCAATGGAGAGGGAGCGTAATAAAAGGATAGGAGGCACCGCGAAAAGCACGAGCGAGATAACTAGGACAACGTGTTTATAAGCTGTAAATTCGTCGCTCGAGATTGTCTACGTCGTCGTCGTCGTCGTCGTCGTTGCCGCCGCCGCCGTCGTCGTCGTCGTTGTCACGTCGCCTCGCTAAGTTGAACGGAAACACGCCCGAACACCACGTCCACGTTGTACATGTATTTACGGCCACTTTCGTCGGACGAGCTGCGGAACCGCCTCGGCCCGTCGCGTTCGCGTCGTTCGGTCGGAGATCACGCGAGGCCTTTGTTAAAATTCGATCAGATAATCTTGTTTGCGCGACGATTAGGGCGACCAAATTCTTCTTCGACCACATTTTTTCTCCCTAAGCAGCCGGCCACGTATATATTCACTGCCGGATGTCAGCGTCGACTTGAGGGCGCATAAATTTCCAGCTAATCAACGTCTATCCGTCGAGAGTCATTCAACGAGGGTGGATTTTTATCTACCGCTCGCTTCTTTTTCTTTCTCTCTTTCCATCTGCCGCGCTAGAACTCTGACCTAAATGCGAAACCGAGTCGGAGATTCGAGTTGGATCTCTTTCTCTTCAAGAAACAGAACATTTGCAAACGTCGAACGAAGGTATGCGCGCATAGCCGGTTCGTTGATTATTACCGAGCACGTTGAGATGGTACGAGCGAGAAACTCAGACAAACTCGCCAAAGTTTGACGGTATTATTAGTTTCGAAGACTCGTAGCGCTTCTAGAGAATCTGTTTGCCTGACCGTTGCGCACGATCTGTCAAGATAAAAATCGCCAATTTGCTTTATTTCCTCAAAATTAACGGCAACTCTTAGTGAGAAAGAAAACATCGTGCGTGTATTTTTTAATAAGCCGCGCATTTAGCAATGATTAAAGCATTTCTGCGCTTTCTTTCGCAACTACTTTTTTTTTAATTCAATGATATGATGAAAAAAGCACTTTTTAAAAATTTATTTCAACAATAAAACTGAAACAAACAAATATATATGTAGATATATTTTCGAAACTATTTGAAATATCAGACAATGCTTGCCAAGGGATTTTCGTGTTTTCGTGTAAAACTAGAACGTTTTCATGTGTGTTTTCTGGAATACGGAAATGGCGATGTGTGATCGAGTTTACTTAAATTTATTGTCGGACAAATAAAAAAAAATATATATATATATTTCACATAAAAATATGACTTGTACGATATATAAAATCTATGACGGTTAAAAAGTTTGTAAACATATTCTGAAACGATAGTTGCGATTTAGCACATAATATCACTTCATCTATTTAATGGTTTTTACTTGTCTAATTTTAATCGTTAGTGGTTTTAACGCGGCGTTTTTTCATCAACGCGCCGACCTTTAATAAGTTAAAGCACCCGCGGTCTGAGAGCATTTATCAACTGAGATTTTGCGTCTCGGAAAAGGTTGGAAAACCACTGATCCGGCGGTCGCGTCGATCGAACGCGCGTTCTTCTCGAGAGTGCGACGAAGGATTTACCGTCATTGGCAAGTCGCGAGGATCGCAGGACAATTTGTCCAGCGTTCGCACGTACATTCTAGTGCGCCGAGTTTCTCTCGAATGCAGTGGACCTTCGCGCATAATAGTTTTCCAGGAACGTATATATACCGGAAGTTCGTCGTCCGTGCGACCGCTCCTCTCTCTTTCTCTCTCCTTCTATCTCCCTCTTTCTACTCTAACAACTATTTGCTTTCCAGGTGACCTTAATCTAGGAAATGGTCACTAAGAGGCGTTCTCTCTACAAATGCAACCAGAGAAGAGACACGGAAGAGAACGACGGCGAGAGAAACAGAGAGCGAGACAAGAAAAGAGAAAGAAGGAGAGAGAAAAATGGATGATATATCAAACGGGGGAAGGGGATATAGTCGAAGAGAGAGGTGTGGAAATATTGTACTTATATCGTTGTCCCGAGTGATGCGCATACACGCGCATATCCTTTATGTCAATACCAGGACCTCCAGGTATAGTAACCTCCAGGCACACATGGTTCTCGATATAAACTCGCTCGCGTATACGAAGTTACAAGTGGCTAAAAGATCGGAAATGCAACATGTTTCCCTCTTTCTGCATAAAATATGCGCCCTGCCGAATATCTATTGCGTATTCGTTTCTCTTACATCTCGTGTAAACATTTCTTCTTCTTCGACGTAGCATTTCTGCCACGAATATCTCAGTTTGGTTTAAAACCGCGATATTTTTTTTTCTTTATTTATTTTTTTTTTATTTATTACAACACTGCCGCGCCGAAGACGCAAAGCTTCGGATTGTTCGGGGAAACGTGCATGAAATAAACGAACGAATAACGCGCGATAACGTATTTTCACGCTTGTCGGCGAATGTGCAAATAGCGTGAAATTGACAGTCGGAAGCTCCGCGGGGACGGAAATGTGCGCTATCTCAAAACTTGAGGATACACCGACGCGTTATAGCAACGAGTTTCAGAAGAGGAGGAAGAGTAAAACCGCGACTATTCTCGTGGAAATTCGTCGTAGCCGCGAAAAGGTAGAATTCGTAACGACCATCGTCATCGTTGCCGGTGCCGTCGTCGTCGTCGTCGTTGTTGTCGTCGTCGTCGGCGTTGTCGTCTTTGTCGTTGTCGTCGTCGGTGTCATCGTCATTGTCTCGCCGTCGGCACAAAACGTCGTTCAAGACGAAGATTTCTTACCTCCTTGCCGGGAGTTGAAGGCGCCGGTGCTTCCTGCGATGATTAGAAGCAGCAGCGGGCTTAATAAGACTCTCGAGGAAAGCGGCATCTTTCCTATACTCCTCTACCGGCGCTTGCGCGACACGGGCTCCCCTTAGCCGGCTTCCCTCATCACACAGCCCTCCTGTAAGAATAAAAGATAAGGGATAAGAGATGCGACGGTTTTCGTCAACGAAAATGAGTCTCGCGAAAGAAAACGCCCGTCGTCAGACGAATGACAGCCATCGTGAGCGTGCGACGGACGCACATTCGCCGGATGATTCGAGAACATTTTTGACACTCGTTACATGTTGCGATAAATATATCTAGAGACGACGGGCTATTATTAGCGGTAGTTTATGAAAATAAAACGACATCGTGTATAATCGAAATGTGATGTGACAGTTTTATCTTAGAGAGAATGATAATTGTCGGACGGAGCTATTTCGGTTCTGGAAAACAAAATAGATATCTGTCACGTCACAGACACACGAAGAGAAACATACGTCTAAAATATACAGACGAGAGTACAGCGGACACAAAGCGAGACTGTGAAAACAGTTAGATTAATAAAATAAATGTTGCAATTGTGAATTCAAACTTATATTAATTTGCGACAATTTTAGACATTGTGTGTAAGCTTTTTTTAATTTAGATGCTTTTTTATTTTGAAACTTTTAATGTTATATATATATATATATATATATATGTTATATATAAAACAACTATAATATCATTAAGTATGTTCGTAAGAGAGGAGCGGAATTCACGTGAGAGTAGAGAATCCAATGTCACCTCTTCAAGCATTCCTTCGTTTCTGGAATAGCCAGCGGTCGCAAGTGTTTGACGTTGAATGGCATGACGGGAGAGAAGCAACAGCGGCTTATCTTTCGCCGTGCCGTGTTTCTCCGGCTTACTTATTTTCGTCCATTCTTACGCGGTCGCGCACACAGCGAGCGAATACGAGAACGAGGTAGATCCAGATGAGGACGAGACGGAGACGAGACGAGACGTTCAGGGGGGATGACAGAGGGAGAACGCGGACGGCCCCCGGGGCGCGTTGGGTTTCCATTATGCTAAACCGCAAATGGAGTCCTGCGATCGAGTGTCTCTCCGCGCGGCCGCCCCCGAAGGCGCACAATGGCGCTCTTCTATAAGGCTCCTAAGGTGTAATGTTACGTAGAAATTAAATTCGCCCGTATTCTCTCGCTTTCTCTCTCTCTCTCTCTCTCTCTCTTTCTCGCCGCTGCCCGTGCCGTCTTCTCCGTTCGCGAACGCGAGCTGGCGACGACTCGTCACCGCGAGAACTCGTCATTGTCGCGTTTCGTTCCGCAACGTCGTCGCGACAAGCGGCACCGGCGTGACACTCGAGCTTTTTACGCTGAGAACGCATTTGCGACGATGACTTTTGTGGCTTCCCATGAAAAACGCTCTTTCTCGGCGCGACGACGGCGGGAAATCGCACGGGATATTAATGATATATATATATATATATATACACACGCGACGCGCGCGTATAACACACACCGCGGGGATTTTACGCGACGCGGAGATGGGATTCAATGCGCGCGCATCCTTCTGTCTGTTCTTCTCTCTCTCTCTCTCTCTCTCTCTCTCTCTTGTTTGTAGAAAACATCATATCTACACGTGCGACGGTTCCCGCGGAAAATAAATCTGAAGTAAAATTTGAAATTAAAATTTTTCGCGAAGATTTATGGTTTTTAATGCGAAGCCGGGCGGAAATTTAATCGACCGTGATATCAAACGCATTGATATTTTTCTATGCCGTCTTTCCGGAGATTTGCTGCATAGGCAGTTTTGTAAGGGGAACACGCGACGTATGCACGACCGAGAGGAATATTGGAGTCGGAGGTTTTCCGCGCGCGCGACGCAGCTTTTCCTCTCTCAAGGACTCGATTACAGACGGACAATTTTATTTAGGTATCCTGAGCTTTTTCATATCTAGTTTCTCTTTTTCGTCGCGACTATACCGACGTTTACAATCTGTTATATATATATATATATATATATATATATATATACACATGTATATGGTATGTATATGCGCGGTGCTTTCACGGTGATGCTTTCGCCGCAAAATTTAAAGATCTTTTTTTAGTTCCTCCCTCCTGCGCACACACTTAGGCGCGTTTGATCGATTTCGAGTAGACGTTAGATTTGCAGCTTTGACGCAGAACGATATGAAAATATATACATTCCGTATAGTTTGCTTTTTGAGATATCGCGTGGCGGGTAAATATTCGATACACCTTAAACACGATAGTCTCTTCCATCAATTAAATGTGATATCACGCGCGAACGTTTAAATTTGTTTCAATAACAAATATGTTTCTTTTTAATTTGTTTGCCGGTTATGTTTCGTTTTGTTTGGTTAAAAAATATTAAAAGGGCAAATTGAAAATATCAACGGCGACAAAATATTGAAAGAGAGATAGATAGATAGATAGATAGATAGATAGAGAGAGAGAGAGAGAGCAGAGGCACAATCTGAGTAATAATCAAAGTCAGATAGAAAATCATTGTCGTGTAAGTAATTCTTGACATTCGAAGCGCCACATAAATTATTTTCTTACTAACTAATGCAGCGAATAATTAAGGCGATAATAAAGTTAAATTAAAATTTGAGATTACATCTGCCTGGTGGAAACTACGAGCGAGAAACTGAAGATAGAACTTGGAAATGGAAAGCTAATTTCATTTCACCGAGCTGATCTCCGCTGTCGCAATATTTGCGCGGAAAAATTTTTATGGCTTTCGAAGCACAACGAGTTCAAACCGCAACTCGCGCGCGGTGAAGTCATTACCATTGCATTTCTGCTTTTCCCTCGATATTACGCATCGCAAATGAACATGAAAATTAAGACACGTCTTTCATCGCGCGGAGAGAGCAACAAACGCGCGCGGCACGGCCGCCGAGATTAGCGGGGATCGTCTTGCTTGCGGAATTCATCCATCGCTGCGTTTGATGAAGGCTTGAAGAAGAGATAGAGGCGAAAGATAAAGTGCGGCGTAAATGCAAATAGAAACATGTCAGAGAATTTCCGTTCTCTCTTTCCGCGTTAAAGAACATTTAATGATATTTTTTGAATTTGTTCGTTTTGTGAAACAACACATCCACTTGGTTTGTACGTACTCTCGATTGTTGTCGTTTGTGATAAGACACGTAAAAGCAGACATTAAAAGAGACCGCCGTGTGCCAGAGGCTACTTATCTCTCATGTACTTGATAAAAGCGCGCGTGCGAGAAAATCGCGAAAGCATCGCGAGTATTGCATCGGATACTATTCCAATACGGTTCCAATACGCGCGACCGACGACGCTTTAAACGCTCAACATCTTTTTCCTTCAGTTTTACGTGACAATACAGGTGGATTCCCGGCTCTAGTCGCCTCCCAAACAACATCGGAGATTTACAATGTTGGTTCAACGTTTACCTGCACCGTCGTATGTTTAGAAGACAAAGAATAACAGGTCGGGAAGGAAGAAGAGAGCGGCAAGAAAGACGGAAAGCGAGAGATAAGGCCGTTCAACAACATTGTTTCTTCTCGCGGAACATCCTTGTCGTTTTAAAGCCCGCTTCGCAGCAGCAGCGCGAGGGTGGGGAGAGGGAGAAAAGCTTCCGCTTTGACGGTTTCCTTATTGATCGCGCAAATTGTATTCGTTGAACGAACCTGAAGGATTGCAATAGTGGCGCGACGCGATTGCAATGATATTGTCGGGAAGATGATGCGAGAAATTGGAAACGGAGGAAAGAAATTCTTGAAGTCGAGGAGACGCGAGTGTCTTAAAAAAAACAAGTTCATCGCTTTACAAACTTCGCCCAAAGAATAATTCGTGTAACGATTTTTTTTTTTTCGTGTTGAATTTTTCTCTGGAAGAATAGGACAGAATTGTTTGCGGTATTGCAAGACGTATCGTTTCTACGTTATCGTTGTAACAGAAAGCGTTATTAGATTTATACGTCACTTCTCAAAATTGTCAGATTTACAATTCCCGAAAACTTCGAAATTTTTCTCCTCCTCGGAAGCTATCCGATATGACACACAAGCTCATATTCGCGCTCAGAGAGCCTCGATTTGTCCACCGCAAACTTTCTATAACGCGCCGATGTGTGAAATGTGAAGCACGCCGGCATCTTAAAAATCGAAGAAAATACTTCTTGCGCAATCGATACCGCTCCGCCACGCTCAGCGGCTCGCGAGATGCAAATGGACCACTTTCACGTGTCATCGCTTATAAATCTCTCTTTTCTTCGCTCAGATATTCGCCAGAATGTGGGAAGTAAGTGACGGAAGCGATATCGTATCGTACGCATTCGGAAAAAAAACGAGAAACGGCGATGTGTGCAACTAAATAAGAAAAAGAAAAAAAAACGAAAAAAAAAAAAGAAAAGCAACGCGTAATTCTAAGCTGGCAAACAATGTGTTCCTATCTGCCAGAAAATTTCCGTGGATAGCTACGAACATATATTGAAGGATTTTTCCTTCTTTCCGTTTCTTCTTCTTCTTCTTCTTCTTCTTTTGTCGCGTCTGGCGAACGTACCGCGCATCTCGAGATCGGCCATTTGCCAGACGAAATTGAAGATTTGCACCGTTGGTTCGCCGGTTATTATCGGCGAAGCGTATAGATGAAGGGAAAAAGGATCAGAGCGCGCGAGAGAGCGAAAGATAAAAAATCGTCGATGGCGGGGGAATTGGCGTGAAGAGAGGAACTTTGGCAAAGATGGAAAGGTGAAGAAGTAAGTACGGGTAGAAGAAAGAGTGCAGTCGCACTGGTTTACCCGATTGTGAGTCCCGGACGATTCTTTTCCGCGTCGAAAAAAGAAAAGAAGGAGAGACGAGGGAAAAGCGAGATGGGGAAAAAGGGACGACAATATTGTGACGCGGAAGGCAAAACTTGCTCGGAACTTTGATGGACGATTCGACGACGATGAAGCCGGACCACCGCTGCTGCCGTGCTTCTATGAACTGGAAGAAGATACGATCGCGAAGCTTCGCGCCAAGTCCTTTCGGACTGTGAGTGAGTTGTGTGAACTTATATTCGGGGTTGTGTGCTCTCTCTCTCTCTCTCTCTCTCTCTCTAGGCGACCCTGCTTAGCTCTCGCTCGGCCTCGATAACATTTTCTAAAGCGTGCTCCATGAAGATTGCGCGATTTCCTTCTGTGAAGAGTAAACGCAGGAAATTGGAAACCGATAAAGCAACGCGTTTAGCGAATCGTATTATATTTGCATGATTTGCAAGCTGTGTGGTTTAATTCTGTTTTAATTGCTTGATCAAGTAATTGTTACTGAATTATTTCATAATTAAGTATTCATAATTAAGTATCCATTTCTTTGGTGTTATTTAGAACAATCGCGCGATAGAAAAATTTTTGAAAAGCCCATCAAAGACCACCATTAATGAGTAATCTCTTGATATCTGGGAAATTAAAAACACAGAGCACTTCGTGCGACGCGAATTCTCGGGTTTAAAGTTAAAATTGTCGTCGGGGAAATTGCTCGTAATCGACTCGATCGCGATTTCTCGCCTTTCGCAATCGTTAACACGCGCAACATTCCCGTTCTCTTCCGTAATTATCCTCTCATTCTCTCTCTCTCTCTCTCTCTCTCTCTCTCTTCCCGCCTGTGTGTATCGCACGGATCCCACGCAAATGAACGTACAATTTACCGCACGCGTTTCCGCGAGTCTCTCTTTCCCCGTTTCGTGTTGGCGAGAATTCCTCGGCATCGACGCCGCCGGGGAGTCGAGAGGACGATTCCACCACACATCTCGTAATCCTTTTCCGCCCGCCCCCGTCCCTGACTCTCCGTCGGAATACGCGATTCTCCGTGCCGCGTGGAGCCAATTACATCGTAAGAAACATTAACTTAGTTTGTCAAGCAGTTAGCACGAGGGAGGGTAGTCTTACCTCCCTCAACGTACGTATACATTCCTGGCGATAACGGCGCCGCGGGACGAGGAGATATCAAGTTATAGTTGGGAACATCCTTCCGCTCGCTCCTATCCGCTCTATCAGCTCAGAAGCATACGCGTATAAAGGACGGATCTACGGAGTGAGAGAACGGCCAGAATTTCCAGGATCGGCTGTGCAAATTGCGAGAGAGTCCGTTCGACGCGATGCCAACTCTCGCTCGTCTACCGCTGGTGACAATTTCAATATCGAAGATATCTGAAACCACGCGCTCGCAAATCACAAGATATTATAATAATACAATTCTTGCTTTTTGCTATATATACGCTGAAAAGATTATGTGCGATAAAAACAAATGTTTCGAATAATAAAACACACGCAAACATTTGACTGAAAATAAAAAAAAAAAAAAACGTTAGTTTGCAATTCTGCAAACAATTGCAGAATTGCAATGACGTTGTCGATGGGACGGAGTTAACTGTTTTTATTTTCCAAAATTATGGACGTTTCTAAAAGAGAACGTGAGAGACATTTGTTTCATATCTCACTTAACGTGCATCTGTATAATGCGATAAAGACTGTCGGATCGTACTTATGTACATTGTAATCGCTTCTAAAGCTGCACCTCAAACATCCTCCGTTTTCCTTCCACGGCTTTGAAACTGCGGCGCGGCTCAGAATTGGAGAATTAACAAACGTATATATTATATCGCAAATCGGGTCATGCCCGTCGTCATGGGGGGCCTGTAAAATTTCCCCGAATCCTGGCGAACGAGGTACGAAACTAATTCCGCGCGGTAACCAATTATGTCGTAAGAAACAACGTTCTCGGACGAGTTACGGCGTCTCGAGGGAGCGTATCGAGTTTCCGAAGGTTCGAGTCAAACTTATTCTAATTATGTGGAGAAGATTTGTAAAAAAAAAAAAAAAAAAAAAAAAAGAACAATGAAAAGCGATAAATAATTATAAAACAACTATTTTCGTCGCGAATAATAATAAGTTTTTCTTTGATTTAAAACTTTTTGCTCTCTTTACGCTATACGCGCGAAGGTCTCTCCCTTTGCCGTGTCGCAGAAATTGCCAATCAGCGCTCAAGTTTTTCTCGATCGTAAATCACTTTCCGGGAGCTATCGGGGTTCTTTAAATTCCGTGCCGTGAACATCGTGTAATATAAAACAGTTACGCCCGACTGCGCATTTTGTTTTTATGCCTCTCATTCCCGAATTGGATGTCGAGAGCCGCGAAAATCGCTCTCGCGTTGAATCGTTTCTCAGAGAACAAGCGGCTAATCCGATATCGGCGCGCGTAGTTAAGCGGAAGCGCGTAAAAATCCGTACGTACCTACGCGTATTCCCCCGACGATCCGACCCAAGAACAGAACGTTACGCGGCCGAGAGATGATTTCGACGCGGGGAGAGCTAAGTCGAAGTCTTGGAGGGTGGCTCACGAGGGCGATGTTGGCGGCGGTGCGGCGAGGAGAGTCGTACGAAGTCGTGCTAAGCAACTTAGATTAGTTGAATCGACTCAACTGGCGAACCGCCAGGCCAAATTGTCAAGAGAATTGCTCTCGAGGTCTTGCCACCACATCGGAGGTGAACGCGCGATCGAGCGCGGCCCTCCCGTCGTTTTCCTCTTCTACTTTTCACCGACGTGTTCTTTCATGCGCGCCGAAACAAAGAGAGGAAACCATCTTCCCCCCCCTCCCCCCTTCGTCGTTGACGTAGACGGAAATCTAATTCGCGGGAATGGACGTCGTTGATTGTATTCTTGCGGCATGACCTCGCTCGCACGCGAAACGGAAAAATCTCGATGGCGCTTACGAAATTCTTCCCTCGAAATTTCGCGTGCGCTCGTGAAATTGAATTGATATTTGCCTCGCGCGAGAAATCATATCGTTTCTTCGACACGATGCGTGCACCTTACGCGAGTAGACTCGTGCGGAAGATCAAGGGCGCGAGGAAATAAATAACTGCAACGTGCAATCGTGGCACATTTTCGAAAAATTATAGGAAATTTATACAAAATTGTGAAAGATTAAATTCTGTCACACGTGGTCCGCTGCTGAATACAATAATATCGATGCCTGTCAACTTGACAACACACACACACACACATACACACACACACACACACATGTTGTCATACACGTGATATTTGCCGCAGAATTTAGGCAATATCTGAATATAAATGTTTTCTCTCTCTTTCCTTCTTTCTGAGACAATTATATCTTGTGCATAAAATGTAACTGGAATACAGAATAGCTTTGTGTGTGTGTGTGTCCACGATATTAATTTATGCGTTTACAATAACGTAGTGATTATCGAAAGTGACGCAGAATTAAAACAATACACACATCTACACGCGTGGCCGAGTAATTATATGCTGTTGTTGTCAAAACCGTCGCAAATGTTTAGCGTTATATGATCGTATCAGTATCGATTATATATCGCGACAATAAAAGCCACGCTTCCTTTGACACGCGCGCGTACTAGCTAATTTTACGAGAAATTGCGGATGCAAACGTTTTCGCATATTTTTTATTTTAAGTAAAAATACGAGAAAATATTTCGAAGCGCGTACATACGTTTGCTTGAATTCTTTTTCTCAAATCCATTTAATATATAAAGAACCTTATCGGTGCTGCTGGACTTGTATTGGATCGGATGTAATTTCTGTCGCTCGTCAAAGAGAAACGCTAAAATGACACGGAAGAAGCCGTCGAATAAAGGTGAAATTAAGCGATTTCTCGTTCGAGAGCACGAAAACTTAAGAACCGACGACGACGACGACGATTCGGTCGTCGGCAGATACGGCCGACGGTAAAACCGATGGTTCTCGTGACTCGCGCGCTCAGCTTTCGACCGCTCGTCAAAGGTGCTTTTATCCAGATCCTTTATTTCCGTCCCGATCGACGTTGTATGGGTACGGCACGCCAATTCGTTTTATTGGATTCTCTGCGTAAGGGCGGCGCCGTTTTTCCGAGTTTCGCCGGGCGGCGAAGAAGCTCGGCCGCGGCCTCATCTATCATCCGTCTGCGCCCAGCGCCGAGTCATTTAACAAACGTCTCTTCGAGATCCCATATTGCGCTGCTCGCGCGCTTGTTCGGGCGCGCGTTCGCGGGATTTTAACGCGATCGTCATGATCGCGAAACGCATAATTATAGAAAATGCGGGAGATTTATTTGCTTATATAAACGAGTTTTTCTTCGTAGAAAAATGTCCGAAGACTTTCTCGAGAGAAAAGAGTAATAAGCTTTTACATGTTACAGCGTATGTACGTATAATATTTTTTCTTCTCGTTTATAAATATATTTTAAACATACTACTATGTATATTTCTCTTTTATTTTTCAACTACTCCGTTACGCATGCAGTTAGGCGTACTTACGTTCTTAATTCTGTATTTCATATTCTCTCTCTCTCTCTCTCTCACTCTCTCTCTCTCTCTCTTGTTCACTTTCCCAAACTTTCCAAGACTTTGTAAAACTAATGAAATAGCCGCTCGTATCATTATATGCCGACGTTATAACTCGCTCAACTTCAAGATAAACGAACCGACGGCCGCCCGTTGAAAACGCCTTCGTGCTTCCGCACGTTTCGCAGTAATAATAAAAACGGTCGAATTTGTCGAAGAAAGCGACGCGAAAACAGGGAAGAAGAGAAGGAAAGAAGAAGGAAGAGAGAGAGAGAGAACGAGAGAGAGCTTATATTGATCAAATGCTGTGCTAGTTTCCGCGCGCGATCGATAGCGCGAATGCTACTCGCCGACTTTTAGTGTGGGATCACAATCTCTCTCTCTCTCTCTCTCTCTCTCTCTCTCTCCCTCTCCCCCTCTCTCTCGTATCTCTCTTCGTGTTAACAAATCACGAGCTGCTTTTGTCCATATCGCGTCGCTACATCGTCTCGCTCTGCTCGTCTTCTACAATGTTGATATTGTCCCTGAGAACCCTAAAGCGGGCGGACACGAAGGAGGTGCCGTTGGATCGTTGGCTTTGTCCTGAAACTCGCATCCTTACGTTAATTGGGAAAGCGGAAGTTTCTCCGCACCGACCG
>QVNW01005323.1:0-20245 GCA_014825475.1 Pseudomyrmex flavicornis | reverse complement strand
TCTCTCCTCTCCGGGCCCTAAAGTGTCTCATTATAATTAAGAAGTATCCTGAAAATTAACTGGCAGAAAAAGCGGTGGCGGGTGAGGCGGCCGCAAATGGCCTTCCTCGAAAGTTTCTCGCCCCCGTTTCACGCCGTCCTCCTCGCGCTGTTTACAGTTCTGCGTCATCGATTCTCATTTATTTTTTTTTTTTTGCAATCGCGCAATTGCGAAGGACTACGATAATACTTTTTTTTTTCAAACGAATTATTTTCGAATTTGCTCGAAGAGTGAAAATTGTTCGAACTCGAGAGAGAAGAAGGGCGGAATGAAAAATTGAGCGCGCGCATTTGAGAAGAGCGATCAAGATTCGTTCAAGTTCGGGCACGTGTCGCGCGGCGCTTCTTCAAGACGAGAGCGATCCTTGTCGACCGTCCGGCAGGCAAATTGGGTCCCGACGGTAACACCGAGGGGGACGGGAGGGAATGACGGGGAGGGTCCCGAGAACGGGGAACAATGTTCACGTCCTGCCTCGTGCTGGTCGCGCGGCGTTGATCGTGTGCGCGCCGAGGATCGCGATCTCTAAACTTTTTTTTTTTTTTTTTTTTTTATCGAGGCATTTGTCAAGGCTCCTCCGATTTCTCTCGTAGAACGACGACGACGGCGGAGCTTACGACGAGGCCGTTGCCGAAGACGACATCTGAATTGCAAAGATCTCTCGTCGTCGATGGCGAATCGAACGGCCGGTAGCGCGATCGGGACAAGTTCGTCGGCTATAAATGGAGACGTTTGGAATTAAAGCGACGATTTTTTTATCGCGATTGCGCAAACGCCGAGATAATAACAGCAATGGGAAAAATAAATAAACGTTTGTGAACAAATTGCGCAATTTTTCTCCACCGAATGATCTCGTTGCGATCTTCGTTGACACATCGACGATACTTTGAGGAACGCGAGGAAGCGAAGAGGAGCGGAATTACGGACAAACAGACGATTTAGCTTATTTTGAGAGCGCGTTTTGCGGGTACAAAGGGCGGCGGACGGTCGAGGAAGGGACGGATTGGCGGGCACAAAAAATAGGGGGTTGCTTTCGGTGACTGATACGGCCCTGACTAACGAGTCCTAGCCGGACGATCGTGCTACTCTTAAAGCCTCCAAGAATCTCCCCCTTTTCTCGCTCTCTTTCTCTTCCTTCTGTCCGCCGTCTCCCTCGATCGCGCGGGCACATTAGGCACCGTCCAACCTCGTATCAATCACCGGGGGGCTACCTCACCCTCCTCGTCGCAGACTGCCGCTTCGTTCGCCGAGGTTGACAGAACCGGAGGTGACGCGATTGAATACCACCCTCCGCGCTTCTCCGTTCGCTTCCTCCGACCGCCTCGATGACGACGACGGCGCTGGAAAACCGAGAGAAAGAAACGGTTTGCCTCTCTCTCTCTTTCTTTCTCTCTCTCTCTCTCTCATGACGCGGTTAATACCTCGAGGCGAGGCGATGGCTCTCGTTCGACGCTTAACGCGCGATCGTTACGAGAGTTCCAAGGATCGAATCAGCGACGACGATCTCTTAGAGTTTCACGAACGCACACGATTTGAAGAACAAACTCCCTTCATGACTTACATAAGATCTACTTAAGGAACGGAAGTGCATCGACGATTAAGTCGTGCGGCGCGCGATTATCTCTCCTGGAGAAAAGGAGAGCCGGTTCGCTCTGCTACTGTGTAACGGGGCGGGACGAGTCGCCGCTCCGTTCTCTCTGTGTGTTTCGTTTCCACGAACGTCGCTCGTAAATATCGCTTAGGCGCCAGGCTGCGTCACAAATCAGGCGTGGTACGGCACTGGCTGTATCGCAAAACCGACGAGCGAGCGAGAGACGAAGAAAGCCACGGGCGCGAAAGACAGACAGACGGAGAGCGGCGACGGAGAGGAGAGAAATCTCGAATTAATATTCGGACGGCGATTTAGATTTAGAACACGAATTTGCTGATTAGTTCCCTCCCTGAGAATGCGGTCGCCTATACGTTGCAGCAAGCCCGACCGTCCTTTCATAAACGTGCGGCTACAGCGGCCCGGGGCGGAAGGGAGGGAGGGAGGGAGGGAGGGACGGGCCTGGACTCGAGATTTAGTTTCCTGAGGGGGTTGAACTTACCAGGGGTCAAACGATTCAGGAGAGACATTTGTTAGCCCTCTGTCCCCACCCTGCGACAAGTGCGCCGGACACGTCTTAATATATACATCCGCTGACCAATGAACATGCCCTTATGAGCCGCGCTGTCGTGCGGTCGAACTTCGTACGCGACGTAATGGATCCCAACTTTTCCGCCCTCTTTCAACAATTTCGCTTAAAAACCCTCGAAACATCGGTGATGAAGAAAAAAAAAAGAGTCGATCTTGCCGTTTACTTTAGAGTTTATTTCTCTCTTTTCTTTTATTGGCGTCTCAATTAAGTTCGCTTGTTCCCTTCGTCTCGATTGTTTTGAGGGGAAAAATTGATACCGAAACGAGAACCGGAAATTCGCTTCTGGTCAACCGCGACGATCGCGCGTATGTTTTTTTCGCGCAACGCGGCTAATATAGGAGATAAAGAAAATGAAAGAGAAGGCTCAAGCGAGAGAGACATTAGCGTGCGGCGAACGGAAAAAAAACAACGTTGTCGCGTAATCGCGCAGGAAACGAGCACACAACGTCGTCGGGCAGGACAAATTTCGCAGGGACGAATTAGCGCATCCTGAGTCCCTCTCGGAACGAGAGTCCCCCTCGCTGCTTCTCTCGCGTTATCCCGAAGAAGATCCCCCACTTGTCCGTGAAGCTACGGGGGGTCCTTTTCCACCAGGATTAAATGGAGCGCCTAGATGACCGATGCTCGTTCTCTCCGGTAGTGTGCGAGTAGCGGCGGAGGGAGAATCGCGGGGGATTGGGTGGAAAACAAGATAAAACAAGGATAAAGCTCGCTCGAATCCCTCTTCGCTGAACGAAACCGGGACGCATCTTCTGATCCCGTCAGAAGGAGAGACCCTCGATTATCTCGAGGTGTCTAATCGTCTATATGGTTTGGTTTAAACCGAGTTTTGTTCTCTTTTTTCTTCAACGATTTTCCAACTTACATTGCGAAATTATTTATTTTTCAACTAAAGTAACTACTTTTTTTTTTGCACAAATAAGAAACGAAATCTGTGAACGCGGAGTTTGCAACGGTAGATATTTTGTTGCGCGAATTCGATAATTGCAAAATGCGGCTTGCGTCGTTTAATTAACGCGAACTCGTTGAGATCGCGAGGTACTCGAGTGTCGCGAGACACTCCGCGATTTCCGAGTGACAATCGCGTTTTGCGAATTGCCGGAGAAACGCGAGCAATACCGCCTGATTACGCGCGCGCGCGCGCGCTCGCGTTCTGCCGTAAGAGGATTAGTTTTCGACTTTGTTGTGGCGTCTCTCTCGAAGACGTTCGTTAGCGAAATCATTATTACCGCGCCGATCTTTCCTGCGACGTCGCCATGCCGGGAGGCGTTTATCTCGAGTCGCGTTTGAGAGACACGTTAATTTTAGCTGCCAATTACCGCGCGCGCTCGGTTGCAAATTGATTAAAAAAAAAAAGCAGCGTGATTAAACAAATGTGTGCGGCGTTACAAGCTGTAACGTTATTTATCGTCAAATTTAATCGGTTTTAATGCAGTTGTCGCGAAATAAAAAGTCATTATTTACTCGGGGGGAGAGGGCGAACAGTTATTTTTCTCTCCCGGAAACTCCGAAGAATTCGAAACATATTTGGGAGAAGGGCGAGTCGCTCGGAGCGGGGAACATCAATCTTTCATTCACGGGGTTAACTCGGGGAGGTTATGAATGAAAGGTTCGTTCCGCCTTTTTAATATAATAGCGAGCCCCGGTGTCTTTCTCGCTTAACGCGCTTTCGATATTGATCGAAGAGCCTTTTCTCCGGGAGATTCCGAAGATCTCGACGCGAGGTAACTTTGTTTTCGCTTTGTTTGAGATGTTTTAGGCAAAGCGATTAGAGAATCCTCCCCTCTTAAAAACTCAGACAAAAAAAGTCTCTCGGGACAATACATCTCGTGATACATCGACGTCTCGTTTCGAATTAACCAAATGTTATCCCTTTACGATTCTTTTCCTTCCATTACCGCCCGACTACTCGCTCAAGGTGACGTCGCGCCGCCAATTCGAGACTCATTTCGAGAACGTGATCCCGCAATCGGCGTGTAATTACTTTTTCCCTGATCGATGATTGTCAATCGGTCAAAGTGTGATTAACGCGGCGCGAGACACTTTACTCGTCAGATGCGGAAGAAAGTCTCCTTCCCGGACGTCTCAATTAACTGTATCTAATTGATTAGCGTTCGGCTCTCGCGGCGGTTTTCGGCGATCGCGAAAACAAAGTCAATTTCGGCGAGAATAATAATATCGCGTGGAAAGTTTCGCGTCGCGATCCCGGGAGATCGGGCCGTTTAAGCAGTCTAAATAAAATCCGAAAGAGAGATTCCGACTCGCTCTCTTCACGTCTCCAAAACTTCTCCCGTCGCGCAAGTTTCCGCTCGGTTTTCGTTTTATCGTTTGATTGCTCTTCGATGGCACTTTAGGGAAATACACTAAAACTCTCTCGCATCGTCCTTTAGTCCCGCGCGAAAAAAAAAAAAAAAAAATCGTCCGACTTCTGTCGCGCGTTTTGTTTGCCGACCGCAAGTCGATTCGCTCACTGTCTTCGTCTTCGATTCCCGCGCGCAACAACAATAATAAACGCGAACGGAATGTGATTGACGATTTTATTCGATCTCGGAAAAATGCGACCGGCATATTTTTCCGACTGTTTTTAGTACATCGGAGGGGAGATTTGCATTCGCGACCCCACGAATCTCTCATTAGCTTAAGCTTCTCGTATTTCCGATTAAACTCGATAGCAAACGATCCTATCGCTCGCACGGACATCCCTTTCCCGTCGCGCGGCGAGTAATTAGGAATTCGAAGGGAGAACCTTCGAATTCATTTGGCGTGCGGATCTCCTTCCGTACCTGTCCTTCGTTAATACCGGTCACAGAGAAATTTAGTTCGCGAGCGTTGTTCGTCGTTTTCGACGATTCCTCCCCATCTTGTTTCTCATCGCGATTTTATTTTATTCTCCTCGTTCGCGGGAAAAACTTCGCGACAAAAAATATGAGATCGAGCGAGAGTGGTAATAATATCTTCGCGCTAATCTCTTCAACTCGTTAGCGGGCACGCGGTTTCTTACATCTCCCTATTGGGGTTCCTACGAGCCGGTAATTAGCGAATGTACGCGGAGAGGGAGAGGGAAATGGACGAATTCGAGCGGGGTCTCGCGATCGCCTCTCGCGTTTCCCCGCCCGCGGGAAAACTGTCTGAACATGACGTAACACTCTCCGGGAGTCGCTCGCATACGAGCTTCGGCTTCGAGACCGACCGAGGCTTTTTGTGCTGTCCGGCCAGCAACAATGGCCGCTTCTTACACCGGCCCTGGTCACCGTATATTATTAATTACTGTATTAATCTCACCGGCCGTAAGCAATCTATTATACATAGGATAAGAGCCACCACCGACATCGCCGCACCACCCACTCTCGCCTTCTCCCCTCCCCCTTCTTCCTCTCTTCACACCCTCTCGAACTCGACTTTCTAACTGCCGTCCCGGTCCACTCTCGACAAGGGCTCGACGAAATCTGACCCCCTGAGGGTGTTAATAGTGGCTCTCCCTTCCTCTTGCCGATCCGCGTCAAGTTTCTGCATTGTTACAAAGATTGCGCCAACGTTTTCTTGATAAATTGCTATTTCGCAATGTTTTTCTTTTGTAAAAAAGATATTGCGCGGTGATTAAAATTCAGAAAAACGTAGGAATTTTTCGAAAAATTATATTTGTATAATGTTATATTTTTTTTTAAAAAAAAAAAAAAAAAAAAAAAAAATATAACATCAAAGACATCGAGCGTTACGGTAGAGTGTTTCGTATTGTTCCAGCTCCGTGTGCGGCGTGTATGTTGGCGAGGGTCGAACAGGAACGTCTGGAAAGTTTGAAGTACGATAGAGCGACAATCTACATTAAGTGTATCGACGAGAACGAGGAGTCTAAGATAAAAAACGATGAGGTAAATATTTTTAATCACATGTGTTTATTTAATAAATCGGAGCAGTAAAAAATCGTATTTTTTCGACAGAAAAAAATATTTTCTGTCGAAAAATTTACGCGTCATGTATGCGTTTGAGTTATATTGGCTCGTTCAGACGAAATTTTATTAATGGGCCGACGTGCCGAGTCATCGAGCGTCTTGGAAACGGTCGTCTTTCCAGATCAACTCTATCTGATAACGCGGCGAATTGATGCCATCTCACGCGTTTTACAATTTAATGAGTATTATTACGTTCTCCCGCTCGAAGTGACTTTAAAGATACATCTACTTCCTTTTAACGTGGCTCGCTTTTAATTTATGCCGATTTAGAAGTAATTTGGTACACGCGCTTATCTAAATTTAACTCTCTCTTGAATTTTAATCTCTTAATATTTTTTACACGTGAAAAACTTATGACACACATTTGATATTTATTTGATAAATAAAAAAATGTTTTTTTGATATAATTTTTTTGTTGCAGGTAGCAGCAAAGAAGCCGAGGATCGAGGAGGAACGGCCGTCGCGAACTAGGAGAAAATTAAAAGGGTCGCACAAGCTCAAAGTGTCGTCCGAGATCACCTTGAAGGAGCTCAAAGTAATGGTAAGCGTCTCTCTCGCCAGCTTTAAACGCGCGTTCAAAATAATCGAAGAAAAAAACTTTGAGAGAATCGAAAAAAAAACCTTTCGATAGCTTAATTTGTGTGTTTGCCCTCGTTTTTCACCGAAACCGGGCGGTGTATAATCAATCAATTTGCGTTTGCAAGTGCAATATTTTACGACGTGCTCTTATAGTTGCGACTGAAATGGGAAAAGAGCTGCGCCCGAAGCTGCCGAGCTTATCCCCTCGGCTCCGGGTATCTTCTTCTCTCGGGTTCGGCCGTTCGTTTCTCTCGGGTGGACTCGAAAGAGTAGTAAAGCGTAGTTATGGCTGGTTAGCATATGCTCGGGCTCCGGCGGTGTGCTTAAACTATTAAGCGTATTTATATTGCGAGGCCGTAACCTCATCCTTCTCCCTTCGGCCTCTCTTCCGTCTCTCTATCTCTTTATCTCTCTCTCTTTTTCTCTCTCTCACTCCTTCCTCGACCAGGGCCACTAGCAAAAACTCGAAAGAGCATAAACCTCGCGCTAATAACAGGTCTCCAACTTCTCCACTCCACTTCACTCGCTCCACTCAACCTTCCATTTGACTCTTTCTCCCGTCTCCGTTTCTCTTCAGATTTTTCTCTCTCGCGCGTGTCTCCTCTTTCTCCGTTCGTTCATACCGAGAGCTCTCTTTCTCTCTCTCTCTTTCGGATCCGGATCTTTGTCCGTGTCCCTTTTTAATACCCGCACGGGTGAAGCCTGTCGGCGTCAATGGATATAGACTCCCGTCTCTTCTCATTCACTGTGTCTACTTTTCTTTTTTTTTTTTTTTCTTCTAAGTTCTAATGTTTTCCGTTCTGATTTCCATTTGATGATCGCGCGAGAATATTCGCGCGGGTTTTATTGAAAATATATGTAAACTCAACAACGCAATTCTCGCCGAGAGAGGCGTATTTCCGTTCCGCCGCCGCGTCCGCGGAAAAATCTCGCGTCACGATTCAAGGGTGTCACTGCTGCGTTTGCGGATTGGATCTCTTTCTCTCGCACGTTTGACGAAAAATGCGAGCCGAGTCACGCTGAGTGCGCGCTCGTCGTTTTTTGCCATCGCGCAAAAAAGACCGGAGCCGGTAAAAATGTTTGAATTTCATGGTCGAATGCAGTTATGTCGCGAGCTTATAGCGGGGCATAAGCGAGCGCGAATCGGGACAATGGCTGATCTTCGCCGCGGCGCGCCAATTTTACGTAATCGCGCGCGGTGTGTAACTCGCTCCAGCGCCTGGTAAATATTACTTTCTAGCACATTCCATGTCACCGGTCCCCCATTTTTTCCTTCCCTCCCTCGCGTATATATATATATACACCGCTCGATCGTTCTTTCTTACTCTCTCGTTGCGCGGACGCAATGGGCAATCGGCGAAAAAACGCCCGTCCACGCGGATAGCTCGTTCACGGGGAAATTACGGCCGGCAAAAACGCGCCAAAAAAAAAAAAAAAAAAAAAAAAAAAAAATAGAAAGAAGGAATAAAAAAAAAATCGTGTCATCGGGATGTGACGATCGGTGTGTCGCAGGCGACGACGGCCTGTCAGAATTCGTAAAGATCAAAAGTTTCTCAACCCCCGGGGGCAATTTGGCCTCCTGCCGCCGCTTCGCAACCTTGTTAAACCCACCTCTATTTATCGCGCTCGTTGGGCGCCTTCCTTTAACGAGGAAGCCTCGAGGTTCTTTGACCCTGACCACCTTCTTCTTCTTCTTCTTCTTCTTGCTCTTCTCCCGTTCCGTCGTTCGCTGCCGCTCGTATGAACTTCTGCAAACATTCGCGGTGTGCGAGAATTGTTCGAACGTGACTCGAACTATATTACGATCGCGAAACAAAGATGTAAACAACTTCATCCACGCGAGAGAGGTTTCACTACCAGACTCACAACATTAATTTCAGATACAAGCAAATGTAATGATTTGACAAAATATTTTTGTCGCGCATTGATCTCGCAGCGTGCGTTTCGAAACGAGACGAGCGCAATCACGCTTGTATATAGTATATATTCGCAATAATCGCTTTACGTTTCGTCGTTTATTTGTGGCGCTCTCTGGCGCCCCTCGCGCAATGCCTTTCCTCCCGTTCTTCCTGAACTCGGCTCTCTCCCGGTCCGGTTCGACGATCGTAAAACAGAAACCGAGCTACGCAAGAGAGGCAGCGGCGCAAAAGCTATTCCTCCGCGCAACATTACGCGGCTTCCACAAATTAAGTAATTACCCGGTGCTCGTCTCTTTCTCTCTCTCTCGCGCGCGCGTACTTGCTTTCAGAATCTCAAACAGCCAGCCATCCCCTTTTCCCTCTTTCGTTTTTCTCGGGATTGCGACAAAATTCGTTTTCCCTCGAAATCTCGTCGGACAGATAAAACACAAGCAACATTCCGCCTAAATTCTTTCAGACGATGCAGATCTGCGGCGCCGGACCGTACGACCAACACCTGATGCTGGGAGAACACGAGCTCACCGATCACAGTCAGAGCCTGGCGTCGCTCGGAGTATTTCCCGGTGCACTTCTCACGTTAAAGGTGAGTTTTTTTTTGTTATTTGAGATACGCATGTCCGAGAAAAAATACACCCACGGACACGAGAATCTTGAAAAAGCACTTGAAATTCACAATAGTTTTTTTTTCTTCGGCGCCGACGTTTCCGGTCCTATCCTAATCGTCGTTACGACAATGTTCACGTTTGTTCCGCCCGAGCAGCGGACAGTGACAAACAGATGCAATTTAGATTTAAGATCTAGCCACTGTTTCCCTTAAGTTCGAGACAATGGATAAGTAACCGGACTCGGCAATGGCCCCCCGGATAACAGCGCCGGAAGATACCGGCGTTTTCACGCCCGGGATTAGCTCGAAAATGTCTTATTCGAGATTACACGTCTTAATTGTACCCTCTCCTCCCAGCCGGGAGAGAGAGAGAGAGACAGAGAATAGAATTGAGATTTCCTCGAGACGAAAGGTTTATATTTCGGTGTGAATTTGCTCGCTAATTCCTCTGATAATTCGCGGCGTGTACGATTCGCGATTGTTGTGAGCGCGCGATCAGATTATTCGCGGATTTGAAAAAGTTGCAAACAAAAATTGATTTATTTCTTATAATCTCAAACTAGTTGTAATTATCTATCGTTTTATTGCCAATCAATGCGGAGCATTCAAGCTTAATGCGAGAAGTGATGATACCGCACATCCATACTCTTATTCGCGTTCGTTTTATTTTTGCACTCTTCGTGCGGAGAACGTCGTCCAACCCCCTTGCGAAGTTTTTGCCGGGGCCGTCTATACGGGGCGTCGCGGAGAAAAATTCTGTCCGGTGCTCTCTCTCTCGTTCGGCGGAATAATTTCAGGATTCCAACACATACCTCTCTCGGTTCACAGTCGACTGATTTTATGAAAGCGACCGGCGAAGCTAAGTCCTCGCCAGAGACAGTCTCAAAACCGTTAACCCGAGTCGTGCCTATCCTATTCGTTCGGGAAGAACAAAGAGAGAAAGGAAACGAAGAGAGAAAAAGAAAGAGAAAGAGAGAGAGAGAGAGAGAGAGAGAGGAAGAGAAAGAGACGTGGCCTCGCGCGCTCCGGACTGGTTCACTGCTTGCGGTTGCACTAGCTGCGAATTCTAATTGCTATCTTGCCTCTCGCGGAGAAAGAGAGAGAATCCAGTTTAGTCCACCTGGCAACGTTTCCACCGATTGAAACGCTCCGGTGGGTTTTGCGGTTTCTAGAAAAATTTCTTCCTGCATCTCATTCGTATACGCGTTGATCGACGGATTTTTCCGAACAAATGCGACTCGTCATCGTCGACTACGCAATAACACGCGAGCTGATGCGGACGCTCTCTCATCGAAACGATGTAACACTTAATTATTTAACGTCGATCTCGCGCGTGCAGCTGCACACAGAACGCGCGCTCCGGAATTTTATATGTATGCGCGAGATCGAGACGATCGAGGAAGAAGCCGCTCGCGGCGAGCCTCTCGGAAATATTAACGCCGGTGATAAATCCTTTTCAGGCACGTCTAGTTGCTTTTAACTATCGTAACCATAACGCGACTGAAAAGTACATAACGGACGGGTAATTATTTGCGGTTATGCGAACAACTATGGACCGAGACTCCCAATGTGCAAGAAGCGCCGCCTCTCTCTCTTCTCCGGAACGAGATTGTTTCGCGAAATCTTCCGTCGTAAAATCCGCTCGTTCGCCGGACGACGAAACTTAATGCGAAACTCAAAAGCGTGTAATATATAATCGCGTAAAATAAACCGATCGCCCAGTTAAATCGGTATCGCTCGCAAAAAGCAATCACTTGGAAGATTGCTACGTTTCGAACTCTCGCGAAGTTTGAAATATCTCAAGAATGTGAATTGATTTTTTTTTTTAATTTATACTCTCGAGCAATTTTTCCAGAGAATCTCGCGCAAAAGTGGAGTAAAAGTGGGAAACGCGAAATAACTTGCGGCTCGTTTTTTCGAACTCGCGATATCGTTCGGAACTCGGAATCGTCGCGATATCTTTCTCTGTCCGCGGCGCGAATTAAAAGACCTGTGTATTTATTTACGCAGCTTAAAGTATCAATTTATATGCGTCTTCGCGTTGTGACGTGTCCGTTCGTGCCTCGCGGCTGTCGATTCCTAGCTTCCGATATTTTTTTCCCGCTCGATCTCTCTCGGGAGATCTGCGGAACGGAATCGCAATATCCGTTCTTGGTGCAAAATAATAGAGATTTTGCCAAATTGCATTGAAACGCTCTAAACTTTTTGTTTTTTTTTTCTTCTAAACTTTTCTCTTCATCAAATTGCTATTGTAGTCAAATCTTCCGTTTAGAAAATTGCGGGTGCCAAACTCTAAATACTACTGTCTTCTCAGACACACACGTCGGTTTCGTGTGTGAATTCGACGCCCGGGAACGCTCGGATCCCGTACACGGCACAGAACAGTCATGTATAAATGGGCCTTAAAGCGTTTCAGGCAAGGTTAGTCCTTGATTTTGCTACCGGTCCCCGGAGTATCGTGGCACGCACAATGACCGGGATGATGACTTGCGACCGTAGATCGGTGATCGAGTGTCTCGCGAGATATCAGCTACCGCTCCGTCATCGTTCGTGCAATAATTCAAGGTCGCCAAAGTACAAAGTTAATATATCTTTTGCTACGTATCTACATTATATCACTATATATCCTTTTTTTTTTCTTTTTCCTGCCCGCGATCCGGTCGACCGAAGGAGATCAACGACATTACGTCGCGCGCGCGAGGTCGATCATCTTTCTCTTTTCCTTTATGTCACTTTCGCTCCCTACCGTTCCCGGTTTGTTTGTGCGCTTTTATGAGCATGTTACACGTCATGATTAATCGATCTTTCTTCCTCGCAAATGGCTCTCCGTCCAAGCTGGTCACATTGGGCTCGTACGCTTTCGGTTTGCCAGGCGCGCGTTTTCTCAAACTTTCGATCAAATTCGGAAATTTTTATTTCCGTCGCGAAATAAAAGAAAACCTCTTCTCTCAAAATGAACGTCATAATAAAACGTGAATCGAGGACAAGGACGGGCAAGGAGAAGCAACTGGCGTTTGCGCACAATGTCGGACGGCTAGGCGGTTTTTGATTCACCCTTAATTTTTCCCCATTTTTTTGCAATTCCTCCTCGGACTGCTCTTCATGGCTGATCGACCGGGGTCTTTAGAGTCGGTCGGTCGAGTCTCCAACGGGCGGCAACCCGCGTTTGATGTCGTGTGACGAATGTCCGCGTTGGACGCGCTCGCCTTCCCTCCTCTCCCCTGCCACCACTCGCCCGACTCCTCTCTTCCTCCCCGTTTTCTATGCTCCTCTTTCTTTCTCGTGCCCTGTTTCCTTCTCCTTTCCTCTCTCCTTCTCCTTTCCTCTCTCCCGTTTCTGTTCTGCGATCCTCCTCGCGGCTCATCTCGCTTTCTCGTACAAGAGAGAATCTCATATGACGGAGACTTCGAGTCTTCTTTCTCGGTCTCTCTCTCTCTCTCTCTCTCTCTCTCACTTCAAGAGAGCGCCACAACAGAAAATTGGAAACATCCGATAGGGTCGCTACCGGCCACGATAAAAAGATACGTGCCGCCGGCTCCGCGCGCCTCGCCGCATCGGAACCGGCCCCGCAAAATATGCCGATCCGTCGTGGATCTACGCGGAACAGTCACGCGGCCGGGCTCTCTACTCCCAGACCCGCAGTATTCGCGATTTTCTATCTTCTCGACCCACTTCGCGCTCCTCCCGATGGTTTTGCTCGTGGTTTTCAATTATTTTCTCGCGACTTTAAAAATCGATTTTTCCCTTTTTTTTTTTTTTTACGCTTCTGCTCGCGATTTCTTCTGGATGTTCATTCCACTGCGAACGAACGAGACGAGTGTGTTATCCTCGCGCTTTTTTTTTCTCTCTCTCTCCACTTTCCTTCTGTCCGCTACATCCTGCCGACAACGAGGATTCCGTTTGCACGGGAGGCAGAGATAATCCCGCGTGCCGCGCGATGAGCGACAGTAAACGGTGCCCTCTCGTGCAGGTAATGGCGCGACAATTATCCGCGCCGATGAACTCGGCATTAAAATCGAATCACAACCTAACCGGCCGAAAACCTCATCTTCCTGTCACAGCGGAGCTTGTCGAGAGAGAGAGAGAGAGAGAGAGAGAGAGAGAGAGAGAGAGAGAGAGAGAGAGAGAAAGAGAGAGAAACACGTGTAAATCTTCCATCGATCAATCTCCGCGCGATAAGTCTTCTCTCTCTCTCCGTTAATAACCTTGTCCCACTAATACGATTAGTATTTATGTATTTACGACCGTCTTAACGCGTTGTTTTTTTGTTTCTCACTCTTTCTGAACGTAAAATTAACATAAACACTTTTTTTGTTGTATCTACGAAAAAACGAAACGCAGCACGCGTGCTGCGAAGTCATCGAAGAGAGGCGAGAAACGAGCGCGTCGTTAAAAGTTTTTAATAACACGCTATTGACATTCGACCTTTCCGTGTGTAGCACATGTATCCGCGTGCTAATAACAACGTGTATACGAGTAGCGGAGCTAATGGGCTTTTAATTATTCACCTTGGACTTGTAAAACTTTATATGAGACTCGGCTTGGTCGTCCTCGCGATCGGATTAAATCTCGGGAATGCGTCGGATTTAATAAACGAAATGAATTTTTTCGAATGTAATTGCGGCGAACGACGCGACGATTAAAAAGAAGCCGCCGCCGCGATTAGAAACGACGACAGGACACGCTCGGTCCTTGCGATGATCATCGGCAAGGACACCGAGATATTACAACGTTACATTAGCGACAATTATCGTCGGCATTTACTTTTTTTCCCTGCCCCTCTTTCTCTACCCGAAAGACCGGTAGCTAGAGGTCAGTAGCCGGAACCGTAATTATCGCCCCTAATTATCGATGCCTCCGGAGATAAGATCGAAGAAAGGGCCCGGACAAGTTGTGAAAGAGTCCTTAGAAAGGACTCTCTTCTCTCTCGGCTGCTACCCCCCCTTTTTCGCGTCGGCCAATGGGGCGACCGCGCGGCGTCCGGTGAGCGGTGGACCCTCTCAGAAATAAATCAATTAAGCCGATGCAGGCTTAAAAGGCATCGTCATCGTCATCGATTTCGCTCCTGAATGCGTTGAAAATAATCGAGGCGGACTATGTTCGAGACGGGATTCCGAGCTGATGTGTGCACTCTCGTCTCGGCGAGAGAGAGAAAGAGAGAGGAGAGAGACTCTAACGGAGAACGGGCGATGACGGTTAGTTGTTACACATCGCGCACTGAACGGCGCGAGGGCTATTAGTTACGATAATTATAGCGAATCGCGCTTCATTTGCGCCCGGTGCTATTTCACGCTACACGCGATTTCGCCGGAAAGAAGAATTACGTGACGTTTATTTGTGGAAAAAAAACCGCGGAATACCGTGTATGTGTGTTATTATAATGTGTGTACATATATATATAAATAATCAACGTAGACTTTACTACATCTCGTTTCTAATCGCGTTTACATATCGCGAGTTCTATCGCGCGCTGTGTTCTTTCTTGCGTCAATCCCGGGCGAGAGATATATATATATATAGCGCGAATCATTCGACGACAAGTGATACATGCCGTGACACACCGGCAAAAAAGCGCGACTTTAAGAGACGTTGAAAATGAAACGGCGCAAGAAGCCCCAAGGTATTGGCTTCTTCATTATCGTCCACCGTTAGATACGCGCGCGCGAACACTGTTTCGCATTGTTATTAATTGTTGCATATAATTTTATATATACTCTTTGATTTTTGATCGGCAAAGTAAATGGAACGACGGCACAAGTTTTAGTAACGCGCTGTCGTTATTATCTTCAAGTTAAACCGCAACGAAATGTGTCGGAACGTGACCGCGCCGGATAGCCAAGCCTGTTGGAAATCTTCCGACCAGCGCGCGCGCGCGCTAATCAATTCATATCTCTCGGCGAAGAGAGAGAGAGAGAGAGAGAGAAGAGAGAGTGCAACGGATTCTCGGGGACTTCCCTGGAACTTTCGGGCTCTCCACCATGAATTTTTCGGGACCCATCGCTCGCCGAATTCCCAGCTGCGTCCTATATGAGATTCGTCCCTGGCATACGAGATTTTTTTTTCTCTCTCCCGTCCCCGTTCTCTCCCCCAGGCCGCACGTTTTTTGCGGCCGCGCGCCCGTTTCGGTCACTCCGCGATTCTCGCCACTCGCCTAGGCGAGCCTAAGTTAATATTAATGGGGATATTTATGGCGCGCCGGGTCAACGGTGGCGGTTGCCGTCGCCGCGAACGCGCCAGTACGCACGTTAGAGAGCCACTGATAAAAGGAAATCTGAAAATGCCATGATTTACGATTTTCCCTCCCCTCGATTTCTCTCTCCGCGATCTCTCTTTTCTACCTACGTACATATCGACACGAGGCTCCCTTAAACGCTGAATAAGTTATGGTTTGCAGCGGAGAGAGAGAGAGAGAGAGAGAGAAGGTGGGCGACGCGCTGCATTCTCTATTCCGCAACGTGTGTGTATCACGCGCGCCCTTTTCCGCCGTTTTGCGAATCGCAAGTTCTCTCGAGCACATCTCGTCGAAAATCCTCTTACGTTTTACGGAGAAAGAACGGGGGGAAAGGAAAATTCAACTCGATCGCTTTACGTTCCGATATAAAATATAACCGAGTTTTCGAACGCGAATAAGTCAAGCGGCGAGTGGTGTCCGAAGTGTCAGAGAGCCTTCGAGACACACACACACACGGAGAGAGACCCGCGATTTCCGTGTGGTGCGCGCGTACTGTCCACTTAATCTTTTCGCCCTCTCGCAGCGGCAACAACTAAGCTTCTGTTTGTTGATACTAACTGCGCGCCGAGAAGCCGAGAGAGGCCAACCCACCGTCGCGCGTCGGCGGGTCCGGGTTTCGAGGCTTGCTCGGTGTAGCCTCTTCTGCTTCTCTTCGTCAGTCTTCGTCCGATGCTCTCTTTCCCCCTCGCTTCCTCTCTACTCTCCCCTCGGGCTTCTCGTCTCGCCCCGTCCCGTCCCGTCTCGTCTTGGCAGATGACGCGAGGAAGAGCTACTCTTTTCGCGGAGGGACATGTGGTGGCTCCTGGAGCGAGGGGGCTGCCGCAGAAAGAGAGCGCACTTTATTACGTCGGCCTTAAAGTATTTCGCTCTCGACGTCCCGCAAATTCCTCACGTCTCTAACGTCTCCGGTGCGCGTTTTATTAATTAAACATGAAAACGTATGGAAGAGAGCAAACGTGCTTTTTAGAGAAAATTAATTAATTAAAAAAAAAAAAAGAGATATTGAATCCGCGTTGGGTTTTCATTTGTTATTAACACAACAAAGTCGAATGAATCGGATTGAACGTTCGTTAGAGACCGCGAGATCGTAATCATTCACGATGCCAATCCGGTCGGATCGAGATGATGGAGAAACAAGGCCTAGTTACCCGAACTCCCGTTTGGAAAAACTTTCTTCTGTCGCATTCAGAGCGTGGAAGTTTCGCGGAGAGATTTATTTATGGACGCGTTACACGTGTTCTCTCCCGAGCCACGGTTCTATGTTTGGCCGCCTTAACCCTGAAATTTCGCCGTTCCCTTATTGCCGCACGCGAACCGCGGTTACGCAGACAGCCTCTACAGGTTGCCACTTCGAAACAAGTGGGTGCGTGCCGATAATAGAACCGGAATCGCGCGCACACGTGTGATCGTCGAAGGTGACGCGAGAGGAAATGACACGACGACGAATAACGCGGACTGAAAGGAAAGGAGAGATAACTTTAAGATTTACTCGAAAGAGAGCATCGTGGCGTGATCGAATCAGCAGACAAATCGCTCGCGAAAAACGTTCCGCCAGATGATGCGAAAAGTGGCCGGTCTCAATGCGACCGGACAAGCCCCGTTGTCCCACCACAGCGTGTGTGTCGGGAGCTCTTCGAGTCGCGGATGAGTGCTCCGAGAGAAGGAAGATTTGTTCCCTAATGTAGTCAACTGAGCCTCGGGGACGACTCTCGGGCGACTCTCTCTCTCTCTTTCTCTTTCTCGGTGGGGTTCGCAAGTAGTAGGCGTCTAGAAAGTGAGTAATGCTCACGACAAACGCAGCCCCCCATGAGGTCTAGGCACGACACGACGACGGAAAAGAGAGGCTGACGTAAGCGGGAGAGAGAGAGAAAGAAAGAGAGAAAGGGAGAAGCGAGGAGAAAGAGAGAGCGCGCTCCGTAGGGGTTGGCCCGAGAGAAGATCCCTGCAGATAGGGTGCTAAGCGACACGCTAAGACCACCCTGGACTATCCGAGCGTTTCCTCGAGGGGTGATTCCGCCGTCGCCGCGCCTTTCGTCTCCCGCTCTCTCGTGGCCACGGGACTAAATCGCGCTCGCGATCTCTAACGCTCTGCAATTTGCCAGTTTCTCCTCCCCTTCTACGTCGCCACGAAAACGAGGGACACACCGTCGTGTCGCCGGGAGTAGCGAACCTGCCGTTACCGCGATCGATGCGCGAATAGAAAATACACACATTTCCGTAATCTCAAGTGAAAAAATTAAGACTCTTTGAGGAGTTAACGCACGAGAGTTTAAAAGTCATGTTGATAATAATTTTTTTGAGTTATCCGAACAGTTGTGTGACTTGCAACTGGAATTCTTCGCGTTTTAATTGCTCCTGAATAATTCGCAATAACTTTTCGAAATAAAACGCGGATTTTATTCGTCTCGTACATGTGAAGATTTTTTTCCTCTCGACGCGCGTGTTTGACATTTCGTTCGAGGCCTCTCCTCAATTTCGTCTATATCGTCGTCGCGACGGGGAACGCGCAACGAACGGTGCCCCGAGATGAAGGCGGCCTTTGTCCCCGGCGGAAGCATGGTCCGTTCTTTATGGACGATGTGGCCCTAAAGTGCCGCGACGACGGTTCATTCGCCGGATCGGACGGCATATCTCTTCCCGTGTGTTTCTGCACTCTAGGCATCCGCATCGCACGCCGTGCCCAACCGAAGTCCCATCGAGCTGCGAATTTTTTTTTCACACTATGCGTTTCGCCTTTAAATCGCAAATTCAACGGAGAATTTACGCGTTTAAATTCGATTTTCCGATAAATCGAGAAAAAATTCTAGAATTAAAAAATTTAATTACGTAGTAAGTGAACGCGGTAGCGTATTAGATCGTTAGAATCTTTCACGTTCAGCGAGAATATCCTCCACATCGATGAGAGACGGAGCGCATTTATATAGTTGTGTCAGATCTAGTCGGAATTTAGGTCAAACGTCATCACGCGCGCGCGGGGGGAAAAGGGGTTGGAAAAAATCCAGAAACGGGCGAGTATGTCGGGCCAGCCCGTTATCCAATCGAGCGGAAAACTCATCAGTCACTTCTCTCACACACAACACCTCCGCGCGATGTCAGTGACCGTCTAAAAAGCGCCTTCTCTCCCCGCCTAATCTCCACTTCCTTTTCTATCGTCCATAGTCTTCCTCCTTCTTTCTCTTCCTTTTATGTTCCTCGCGTTTGTGTCGATGTCACGTTCGCGCTATCGCGCGAACGGCGATGATAGATATTCCAGAATCGCATTTTGCGCGTTGTTTTACGAAGATCGCGGATATTTCACGCAACCGCGTGAAAGAAAAACTGAATATGATTATATTAATTTTAATATTTATTAAAGTTTTTGTACAGAGATAAAAAAAAAAAAAAAAAATTATACTGCTGCCGAATGTAATTTATGAGACGTTTCGCAAGTTTTTTGCATAAATATTTAAAGTTGATAAATATCGGCGAAAACTTTTTTTTATTTTTTATAGCCGGTGTATAGAGAAAGAGAGAGAGAGAGAGACAATATAAAAGACGCGTAGTGGCTTCTGTCTACCGGAAAGCGTGGCCCTTGAAAATAATTTGAATAATTACCAGCGAGTTTTTCATCGGGGATGCTAAACAGCTGTAGACTGTCGTCTTTTTTTTTTTCTGACTTTCTGCGGGACGAAAGACAATACGAAGTACCCTCAATTTACTTAAAGACCCGGAGAAAGCCGTGTCTCTATCGCTCTTTTTTCCTCTCTCTCTCTCTCTCTCTCTCTCTCGTCGTTTTCATAATCGCGCATCAAATCCGAAATCAATCCCGATGTGTCCGCATAGTGGAAATGTGTGTTTCTTAAATCCGGGACGGAAAATATTTCGCGGCGCAAATATATTAACGGACGCGTTGCGCTCTCTCGGAATCCCGTGAAGCACGTACGCACGGCTTCTATTAAAGACAAGGCTACCCCCATTTTCGCGCAAAACACTGGCGAGTGCCAGCGGGGATGACTCGCACAGCAGCCCCCGGTAATAATTCCTCCGCCGAATTAGCGCCATAAGTTTGGCGCCGCGACAGCCACGCGGAGACAATATTAATCTACTTTGAATTTATACACTCTGCGGTCCTGCGCCGCTCTGCTGCCTAGCTCGTAGTATCGAGTCTTCTCGCAGTTTTCGACCCCTCCCCCCCCCTCGTCGGAATTTCTCGCGAAATATAAAAGATCGAAGCAAATGTAAGCGGAAAAGTCGCTTTTGATCGCTCGAACGTATACACGTTTCAAATTTGGTTTGAAGTTGCTCGACGTGAAAAAGAACGTTTTCTATAATTTTCTTCGTTCGCAAGAAACAAACACGAGGATTTGAATTAATCCGTCGGTCAGAGAGAACGTGATGCTCCGAGAGAATTGCCGTCGTGTCGGTTTATTAACTCTGCGGCTCGTACTATTAAGACGTGGTCGAGGAGGAGGATGTAAGATTCCACCCTCCTTGTGTGTGCAGACAGATAAATAACTCGGGACAGCCTGAGAATAACTTAAGACTCCGGCCGTAATGATGTCTCTCCGAGTAAATCTTCAAAAGAGAGAGATGTGCTCTCTCTCTCTCTTTCTTATCCGCGGTGCGAGTGTGACTCGATTAAAAATGCGCGAGACACACGCGCGTGTTGTAGGCGCGTTTTAATATGCATATCTCTCGCAAAATTTGCGTATATGTAGGATTACGCAATATAATAATGACGCGCGCTAAAAAAAAAAAAAAAAGAA
>QVNW01005322.1:0-10762 GCA_014825475.1 Pseudomyrmex flavicornis | reverse complement strand
GACGGTTATGGAAACGTTATGAAAAGTGCGCGCGGAGCGTTCTCTTGCGAAAACAATCGCGCAAAAATGATTACAGCCGCGGAAATGGGAGAAGCCGGGGGGGTTTTTGTCTCGTTTTGCGAAAAGGTCACGATGTTATTTTTGCGTTAAAGAAAAGTTTCCGACGGATATTAAAAGCTGAGCGCGCGCCCGGTCATCGAATGTTATAAACCGCGACACACAGTCGTGTCCCGTGTCCCGGGCAACGGCCCTTCCTTATTAAACTTGATAGTAGGTAGCAGCGTCTTCTAGCTAGTTATCGTATTTGCTTTAGACATAGGTGTAAGAGCGCAGGAACTTTCGCTCTTAGACCGGGAGAACTTGGTCTTTCTGAAATTGTGAACGAGGTAGACTATCGACATTTCCGTCTTAACCGTTGATTAAAACACGGCGGTTAATGCGGGATATTGCAGTTGACTTGCACACTTGGATATAATGCACCTTCTTCTTCGCACTTTGTGCATGCAAAATCGTGTGCGTCTCTTTCAATAATACACACGCGCGAGCGCGCGATTACAGAAACTTTGGCTAAACCTAATTAATACGTAAATTTGATACAGATAAAAGAGAGGGGAGGGGGGAAAGCACTTTGAAGAAGGGTTGGATGTGTACAGAGAACTGTATGTTTCGTGTCTGATCGTTGTGCGCGTTCCGACTGAGACTGTGAGCCTTGAACTGCCGATGGCAAACTTTGTCGATTTAGGCAGAAAGTATTTCAAGTTGCGTTAAGAGAGATTAAACTCGTTTACGTAATGAAAAATCAAGCGCGCGATCGTTACGGATGTTTACACATATCGAGCACGCGCGTGTGCGCGACGACAATTTTTAATTAAAAAATAGATTTTTTTTTTTTTCAAGCTAATACACGCGAAAGCCGAAAGTTTTAAGAAGATAATTCAAGAAACAAATACGTACGTTTAGTTGAGCAAAACGGTTTTGTTTTTTTTTTGTTTTTTTTTAGATCGGACCGTAAATTTTCCGTTTGAAAATTACCCATCGCGCAAATACATTTATTTCTTTTCGTTATTATAAACATTTTGTAAATGTATATTGACTGCGCGCGCGTGTACAGATACGTTACGTATATTTAACCGTGCAACAAATGCAAATTTTTCCCTGCTGCGCGCTGCGATTCAATAAAACATGTTACACACAAGAGGACAAAGAGAAAAAATAAATTGAATTGCATATTAAAAAGAAATTCGTTGGGCAGGTTTTTGTTATATTTGATATTTTTGTCGTGTCTAAGTAAAATATACAAAATGGTTTTTGAGTTGTATTCGATGACATTAATTACGCGTCGAACAACGTGTGCATATATTTTACATATACATATACATATACATATATATATATATATATATATGTATAATTCACGTATGCAATTTATATTCAAATGTTTATCGAGTTGCTTGTGAATGCAAATTTTGGAAAATAAAAACTACAACCCGAAAACATTTGCATCCGTAATGTGAGATATCGAGGGAGGGAGAGAGAGAAAGAGAGTTTGCTAGGAAATTTTTTAATTTGCCGTATTTGCTTTGCAAGAAACGTTTAATTTATCCGTATTTACTTTGCAAGAAACGTTCCCCGTAAATATGGAGCTCGTAGAGTCGTTGATCCCTTAAACAAAATTCGAAATCTGAATAATGCGCATCGGACACAAACACACACACACTTTTGTACATTTGCTGCCATTTGGAATACCCTTTATTTTTGCCCTTCACAGGCACTTATGTGTGCTTTCTATTGGCGCGGAAGATCATCCAATATTTAGTGATCGTTGGACGGGATAATAAATGTCGGTTCGATTGCAATACGCGCGCGTCACGAGCGTAGACCCGATTTCGTTCGGTGGCCCAATCAGTCGAGCCGCGCCTGATTTAATGCGTTATTTTATTAGAAATCTATAAAGCTATCCAGATTACGCGGGGAAAGGTTTATGGCCTGCCGCCAACCCACCGAGAGAAAGAGAGAAAGAGAGAGAGAAGCTCGCCCTCCCTTTTCCACTTCGACCTGAACCGTTTTCGACATCCAACATACCAGCACCACCACCGACTTCCGACCACCACCACCACCACCATCACCACCACCACCACCACCACCACCACCGCCGCCGCCACCACCGCCGCTACCGAAAGAGAGAGAGAAAGAGAACGGGATACTAGCCGGTTTGGGCGTCAGCCACCCTTCTTTCGGTTCCGCCAGTTAACGTGTCTGCTCTTCCAATGTGGCGGAAGAAAAAGGACTCCCCGGTCGACTCGGCGAATTAATTTATGCGCGATTCCTTTTTATTTGGGTCGACCCGTGGCCCGACAATTTCCACTCGAAATAGGCGACACCGATGCCGCGCGCGAGGATTTTCGCCACGGAAGAGGAACGGCTGAAAATAAAAATCCTAGACATTCTCTTCTTCCCGGGAAAAATAATGACGATGAATGTGTGGGACAAAAGAGATTTTGCAAAGTGGGAGAGAAATTACGCGGAGTTAATGAGAAATAATTTGCACTATTGCCCATCCCCCCCCCGTAATACGTTTAACAAAATATATTACCGTACAGTTTCGAACAGTCTTATCTTTGGCGATTTGAATCATATTCTCGTGCGGCAAAGTGTGTTTGAACGCACGTATTTTTATCACATTGCTACGAATGACGACAGACATTGGTATAATTTATTACAATTCTTTTAAATTACGTACACGGAGCCATACATGTAAAGAAGGAGGAGAAATGACGCAACACACAGAAAATTTCGAACAATCAGAAGTAGAAAAATTTTCGACTTTTATGGTCAACGTAGAGTATATTTCAGGAAACGATTGCAGTGTGTGCCAGAATTCTCGCTCCGGAAAATTGAATTCTCCGCTTTCGTTCCCATCCATGAATTTCGTCATCATAAAACAATGGACATAATTTTGAATCCCGTATTACTCACAGTTCAAAAACTTTTCTTCCGCATTGTTTTTCGTCTGTAGTTTTCCGCGCGGGCGCATCAATAAATTTATGCACGAATAGCTAAAGCTTGATTTACTGTTCATCGATAAAATCCGAGATTGAAATTCGCATAAAAATCGTATTGCGAAAAGAAAGAATATATAAATAATGCGCGATATCAAATGAAGATGAAATTCATCAGAAAATTGCGGTTAAAAAAAAAAAAAAAAAAAAATTAAATTAATTAATAATCAGCTGTTGTATTTGTTACTTATTTACATATTGCGTAAAAAAAAGAAGAAAGAAAAAAAAAGAAAAAGAAAAAGAAACGCTCTCTCCGGCGACTAACGATTTAACGAACGGTGTAGTTTACTTGCACACTGAATCTATGAGCTGTGACGTACTGCATTTAAAAGTGCCTTCTATAATTTCGCGATGTGGTGTGACTGGTGTGGCGTATTGATTTTTAAGAGAGAAACGAGGAAAGTGCGGTGAAGTCGCGACGGCGACGGGCAGCACGTAAAGCCGCGAGGGCATTTTGTTAATATCGCATTATTGATTATTTTTAATGAGGATAAAACGCCCAACGAGCAATTGAGCAGTCAACGCGCGAGGTTCAGGTTTTTACGTCAGAACCAAGGAAGGATTTATTAACTACAGTGTAAGGCTCGACGATGGTGGTAGCTTTTTTTTTCTTGATAAACAAATAGTTTTAAATAATTCTACAGCGGCGTATATATATATATGTATGTACATGTAAGACAGAGGTGCGGCATCGAGCAAAATGGCGCGTGCATTTTTCAAACGTTACACTTGAAAAAATGTGAAATTATTCGTGCGCGAAGAAACGCGATAAATCGCGTACGATTTTACTAGCGTTTAAACACGAATGCGCGAAGCAACATTCTCCGCTCTTTTGTATATCAAATAAGTTTTGCGTGCCGTCTCGTGTAATATTTTATTATTTTATTTTATTATTATTTTTTTTTTTCATATTTTTATTTTCGGTTTTGATCTCTTTTTTTTTAAATATCCACATTTCTCGTGTTTTAAACGAGCTATATTTTTGTTTGATTTCATTTTTTTGTATCGCGTGTGTGTAATATTTATTTTTGCGCATCGAGTTTGGAATATTTTTCGCGCGCGGAAAAGAGGCGCGCATAAAGAAAATCAGAGTGCACGTGGTGCGCAATACATACTGACACCGTATGTGTGACAGCTTATTAAAAAGTATAGGGTCGAATGTAAATCCTATTCAGGCGGACTTGAATTCGCGCAGTCTTCTGCCAGCGTGAATCCGCTTTTCCATGTGAAATTTATGACAGAGAAGAAGATCTCGCGCGCCGTCGTGTGAGTGTTTTGTTTTTTTTTGTTTTTTTATTTCGGTTACGACAATATTTGTATCGCCTAAATATATCCGGACCAACGGAGAGAGTTCGCTTCTCCTCCCCGCCGGTCTCTATTCATCTCTCGGCGTCGCGATTGTTTTGCAAGTTTTAATATCCAAGACGGTGAATGCTTTAGAAGGAGCGAAGAATGAGACACGACGGTTTGCATTTTAATCCTTCCCTTAACATATCACAACGTTCCCACGAAGACGCGCATCCGCTCCGCGGACCGAGCAAATCCCGCGAGGGAAGTGATCGAAGTATATCGAGTACGAATTTGATCAGGTTGAATTGTCCGGAAAAAAAAAAAAAAAAAAAAAAACAAGAGAAAGTTGAGCACAGGCGGCGGTATCCGCGCGGGGGAAGTTGTCCGGCGAATTAAGTGCCGCAACAGTTTCCGTAAATTGAGAGAAGTAGATTTGACAGAGGAAGCGATTACGGGATCGATTCAAAAACTCGCGGGTGTATATCGACATTCGAAGAAGAGAGAGAGAGAGAGAGAGACGCTATCTCGACGAATTATTAATTGAAAAAGGGATACGAGACAGAGAGATTGATTAAATTTAAAATTATGATCACCGCTGGTAATCCTCTCTCTCCCTCCCCCCTCTCCTCCCCGTCCGGAATATAATTCTCGCGTTTTGTTACGAGTGACTTCGTAACTTCGTTACGCGTTGCTAAGTGACGCGCGATAATGTACAACAGTTGTGAGTTGTGTCTCTTTTATTTAATCGGAGCGGGAAAGTCCTTTCTCTCGCGGACAAAACTCGCAAGATATATATACGCGCAATAGTGATTGATTATGTTTAACGAGTATAACCGGGATTCGCTTTAATTATCCCATAAGCTATCGATATTGCTTCAGGGTTACGTTTGATTACATTCAATCGCACTAATGCATTCTACGCGCATTGCGCCGCCATTCAATCGCTATTTGGCCACAAAGGCGGGATTGCCATTGCGATATAACAATTAGTTCTTGAATTACTAAACGTGCGTACGTGATTAGCGCGATAGATCACCGAGATTGCGGGATAGCAGTCGTATGACGATAATGAGATTTTTTTTTTTTTTTTTTTTTTTTTTTTTTTTTTTTTTTTTTTTCGTTCGCGTAATTAACTGTCCCAGTGACCTGGGACATTTGTCAGAGAAACAATTATCGGACACAACATTTTTCCGTGTTTTTAAGTGTCTTTTAATTTAACTTTTTTAACACACACGCACACGCCAAGCATCCGATATATGTAGATTTTCGAATTTGATTCGAATTGTATATTTCTTTTATATACATAATTGTATGGTACCTACAGTTATATTTCTATTAAATTTCTACTAGTTGATTATTAAAATAGCCGCGTGCGATCTAGCAAAAATAGAACGCGTGGAAAACTCGTTTGAATAGATTTTCAATCGGAAACATGTGCAATTTATATATTTTTGTTTTTCACAAATACTTCGCTACAATTGTTTCTTGAATAAATTTCGGTCATTGAAACGTTTATTTTATACGATTTGATTGTTGCGCGCAAAGATGCAGCAAAAATAAAATCTGCGGGTTTAAAGTCTGCATCTGCGAATAGAAGAACGCAAATACCGAAAGCGTTCCATTAATGCACCCCTGATACGTCAGTCCTTCCTCCCGCGGCGGAAAAACTTTCACAATCAAACCTAGGAAGCATTTTCGCGCATGCAGAAATCAGAATTCTCCGAAATGCGCGCGCGAGTGTGATATTGTATTTTGTTTGAGCGAGAAGAAACGGAAGAGATTTTATTTACGTGTGTTTAAACAAGGACAGACGCGGGCTAGCAAAAATAGAAAAAGGTCTGAAAACCTCTCGTTTCAATAGATTTTCAATCGGAAACATATTGCGGGTTTTCCATTAGAGAGCGGAGACGAAACTCGATCTCGCGTCGAGGCGAGGAAAGCCGCGAGGATGTGTTGGTGATCAGGAGCGTTAAAATAATAAAATGGCGAGAGGAACAGACGTTCTCGCGAGCGGTATTCGCAAAAGTCTTGCTCCAACTTTTCTCCCTCCCCCTCGTACTCGAGACCGCCGTTTTCTCTGACCGCTCTCTCTCTCTCTCTCTCTCGTCCTCGCGAACTCGCAGCCGCCACCGTGAAAGAAACTCTATAGAAGAGGGTGAGAGGATAACCGGGGGAACGCGGCGGTGGGACGGGAGGGGGGAGGAAGGGTGGGTTGCGAGGATAAAAAGAGCACGTTAGCCCAGGCTCCGCGCGTGTGTGTGACTTTTAAACCACTCGCCGTACAAGTTGACTTTTATTTGAACGAAGTATCAACAGGTATCGACCCGAGTTCCTCTTTCCCCTACAGTATACATCTAGCAGCTCTCCTCGAACCTTCCTCTTCTCGCGCGCCCAATACCTTCATCTTTCTCCGCGGGCAGCCCGCGGGAGCTGTTCCCTCGCGTCGTAGAAAATCGCGGGACGCGCCGGAATACGGGGGGAGGAGGGAAGGATGCCTGGGACTCCTTAGAAATTAACAGCACGTTGTCGGGGCTGATCCTCGCGGATAGCGCGGACGAATAGCCCGGCATCCAGCACATTTCTCACCCCGTGCTCGCGTTCGGGGATTTTCGTTTCAACCGCCTCCTCGTTTTATCGGCCAAGTCGGGGGCGCCGTTCGTCTTTCGCTCTTACCTCGTTCCGCACGTTCTCTCTCCCGAGAGAGAGAGAGAGAGAGCAAGGAAATTGGTTACTCTTATTCGCCGACGATATTCTCCACCTCACCCCTCCCCTCTCACCCCGGTGTTTTTTTCTTCGCCGAGGCGCCGAGCAGGGGACGGTATTCGGGCACGACCGTGTTTCAGCGTGTGCGCGAGCGTCTTGTTTTCTTTCGGCGCGGCTCTCGCTTGCTTGAAAAGCTCCTGAGAACGCGCGGCGTACCGAACGCGCGCATTCACGAGGGACCACACGGGGGTTGCGCTTTTAATTTAATATAATCTTCGAGATCAGTTGTGCGGCGGCGGGCGGCCGGTGTTTGTTCTGGCCGAAGGTTCGAAACAGGTTGCCGTGATTGAATCGCGGGGAGAGTGGAAATCGAGATCGGTCGGTCAAGCGGATTCGGAGAGAGGAGAATGGAAAGATCTTATCTTGAAGGGAGAGATGGTGAAAAATCGCGTCGCTCAGTCGTTTAGCCGGGGGGGAATCTAACCTAGCGAGAGGCGATGTTAATATTATACGAGATTGCGAAAGATTTTACCTTGGGATTTATTTCTTGATACAGCCAGTCGACACATTTTCAATTTGAATTCCTATTTAAAAATTGATATGTGTTTCTTCGCAAGAAATAAAAATAACTGGGTCACACTAAAATATCGATATTTTTTGTCGCGAGCGTGATGCGGAAAACGGTCGATATAGGCGTTTAAAAAAGCCGCGATCATCAACGTCCAATATTTATCAAGCGATAAACGGCTACCAAGTAATCGAGTTATTTATTTTATACATATATATATATATATTAACTGCGCGCGCGCATTTTCCGATGATGAATTCGGTTCAAAGTATCTACTTGGAATCATCGCATTAAAGAGTGCGTCAATATTAAACGAATTTAATCGAATTGTGAAGATTTAACTTAATGCGATTTGAAAAGAAAAAATAGAGTAGCTCGAGTGCTTGAAATAGAGAAATATTTTCGAAATATCTGAAAAAGCTTTTTAATGCGTTACGGCCCGAAATTATATTTTTAAGTTTATATGAGACGTGTCTCTCTCTTTCTCTCGTTCTCTCAATTCGCGCGCGGAGAGATTAAAAAGCCAATCTTTAGAAACCAAAAAAAAAAAAAAAGAAAAAAAAAGCGATATTACATCACACGAGCGAAAAAGATTTTTACACTTTGGTCAAACGCGCTTTTAGTGAGCGAGTCGTTAAAAAATGTTCAACATAGTTATAAAGTCATTCCGAGCGAAGCTATCCATGGCAATTTCTAGTGGCATTTCCAACGAAATCCAAAGTCGATCCGGAGATTTCGAGCCTCGGCAGAAAGGCGTTTAAATCCATGGTCGATATTCCGATCGGATGAGCGGGATGGGTCTCGAACGTAGGCAGTGATGGGGGTACGATTGGAGGTGAAAACCAGAGGTAATCCCGGGGATTATTCTCTCTGATCCCAGACCAAATATGTGTTCAACGGATGTCCGCTAACCACCACCACCACTACTGCCGTCGTCATCGTCGCCGCCATCACCACCACCACCACCGCCGCCGCCGCTTTACCCGTTAAGTAACGTCACCTACTCGTTCCCTGCCATTCTCATTATCGTTTCACGATCTTACGTGATGTAGGGCGCAAATGTCTTTCCGCTTTACGTGCGTGACGTCGCACGAAAGCAGACGCCGCGTTAATGTGAAAACTGTTCGCTAAAGTAATTATGCGCGAGGCAAGGCAAGTATCGACAGGACGGACTTCGGATGAGAGTCGCGGAACTTTGAAACGTCTGTTCGACGTACGCAGGACGACGGTGTTAGTATACTAAGATATGGCGCAAGTCTCTCTATTGTTGCTCGTCTCCAAGTAATTTCACGCAGTTGAGTCACGAAAATTGCTCCCTCACATACCGTCAAAATAGCGCTACGCTAATTACGAGAAAATCTTAACTTCGCTGCTAATTAGAAACGAAAAAAAGGATCCTTCGACGTAACAGTATTTCACAAATGGTGTTCAAGACCGAGACTTTAGGGATTTAAAATTAATTCCTGAATCGTTTCTTTGACATCTTAAAAGTCAATTGGCGCATCTTGAAAATATCAAAAAAAAAAAAAAAGAAAAAAGAAATGTGCAAAAATTCTGGCATCTCTTCTTTCAAGTGTCTCTACAAATATATCCTGTTTATTTTGAAGTTTTACAAAATTTAGTTTTCACAATTTTTGAAGAAAGTTTGCAACGGTCCAAAAGTTGAGCCAAAGATACAGAATTGGGATTAAAAAACGTCCCCCCTCCCTCCCCCCTGGAAACTGCTAATGCATCTTGTGCAAAGGATCGTTAATTCTGTGTTTTCCGATCAATCGATCGCGCGCAACCGAGTAGTTACATTGTAACTCAGTGTGAAGGGGAAGGATAGATGGGGGAAGGGAAGGAGGGGGAAAATGTAAAATTGTGTTCTCGTTGTTCCTCCGCGACGATAACTCGACCATCGCGCGCGCGCGCGCTTGGTCGTACAAGCGAGAACCGGCCGAGTTGTCGCCGGTGACCAAGGAGAAGTTGCACCATTATTTAGCGTTTGAATGCCCGATAAGAGAAATCGCGGCTGTTTCGGACAGACATTGTTTGGCCACGGACAGCCTACGTACATATATGCACGCAGCCGGTACCGGCTCTCCTCTTGCACAGATTTACGCGGCGATGTGCTCTGCTTCTCTCTCCCTCTCGCTCTTCCTCTCCCTCTCCATCTCTCCTACTGATTTTCGCATTCTCTATTGCTCTCATCGTAAAACCTCCCTTCTATTGTACTCGGTCTCTTTCCGACCGCGGTCGTTTTCCTTTTGTTCCTCTCGCAATCTCTCTTTCTCTTTTTCTCTCTCTCTCTCTCTCTCTTTACTTCTCCAAACGTCATGTTATAAATACAGGCTACATTTTATAACGGGCGTCAAAACAGAATTGCGAAAAAACAGAATGTAAAATCATTTGCGGATATATATATATATATATATATGTGCTAACGCGTGCGATACGATAACGCGCGAGCGCGTATTGTCATTAAAATCAAATTATCCTCCGGCTCTTGGCAATTTTCGCGTTTAATCGAGTAAAAGACTTTCGCAAATGTGGCCATGCAAATTTAATGAGATGTAATCGAGTTATCGGGGGATGAGACTTTCGATGTACGGTTTTTCTCTCGCCGAGCGGGGGAGGGGAGGGGGAGGAAATAATATTCAGGCTCTCGAAGTAACGCGAGACGGTCTTGTGCGCGAGAAAGATTCCCGATCTGTGCGCGCGCGCGCGCGCGTCGGGATGTTTCGTTAATTAACGAAATTACACGGTCGTGATTGTTGGCAATGCCGGGCGCCTTTCGTCTCGGATTAACAACCCGGATGCGATTATTATCCGCACAAAGGCGGAACACGCTTGTAATCGGAGCGTTAATGATGCGGTAGAAAGCAATAATCCACTCTGTCGAATATCTTAGGCGATCCGTTTGCCGCAACTGCATTTGGTCTGTCTATTACTCAGTCTCTCTCTCTCCCTCTCTCTTCTCTCCAACGCGGGACATTAGGACACTATTGGTACATTATCAGCGGACATTAATACCGGCAGCCGCCTCGCACTATCGCGTTGCACGCTAAGATAATTACGGGGTGAAATATCGTCCGGTAAGGCAACATCGCCGGTTACGACCACGTTGGGACCACCGCGCGCTTGTTCCCTCTTCCACCCG
>QVNW01005320.1:0-15536 GCA_014825475.1 Pseudomyrmex flavicornis | reverse complement strand
GAACCTCGGCTAATGTTTAATCTTTAACGCGCGTTCGCGAATATCTCAATTATTCGACGGCCGTTTTACGGTATATAATTACGCGCGGGCAACATCAAGGATTCACGGGCGCCTCGTCGATCCCGTCGCTTCCGTGTATGAGCAGCGACGTGGTTTCCTGAACTACTGAACTAATTTCATAAGAGAACGAGAGAAGAGCAGAGAGACAGGGTTTGTGTGTGTGTATGAGTGTGTGTGTGTGTACAAATTGCTGTCTCGCACTTTCGGAAATACCGCTGTCGCGTTTTGCGAACGAAATGTCCGCACGATATATCGATGTTATTCGTAAGACAGATCGGGAACGTTTCGCCGCGGGAACATTCGTCGTTTGTATATTCGAGAGATGTGACTGGATTTTTCGGAAAAGAAGAAGATTGGAACGACAGGAAGTTCGGGAGTTTTTTTTGCAAAGATCTGAAGGTGAGGTTATTCTTGAGTTTCTTTTGTAATATTTTACAATTTCCTATTGTTTACAGATAACCCCCCCATAAAGAGTATTGAATTTTTCGTGCGAACATTCGGTCGATCTTTTGTCCGCAAAGCGGTTTTTTTATTTCGGATCGCACGCGATTTTCGAATTGAAACACTTGCCAACAATTAAAGAGGAGAAATAAATTCGTAGAAAATTCGTTACGCGAATCACAAAACGAATCACGTTTGCCGTGTTTTAAAATTTCATTTGTATGGTGAACGCATCGGGCGCACAACACAATCGAATTAATACCGTCACCGGTTTCGATTTTAATCCTCCGCAGGAGCAGAGACAATAATAAATCGGCTATTATAAATTGTCATCGTACAAACAACGTTGCGGTGTTTCACAATAAGCCAGAACAATTTCAATTTGCGCGAACTATGCTGGTTTTACTCTCGACGGTGTGTATTCAAATGAGACTCGTAGCGCGATACGGTATTTAGGTATTAGCGATCTTAGCGTCGAGCTTTCTCTCTCTGTAGTTCTAATTGGGACGGTAGGGGCAGAAGCGTGTCTCGATTAGAGAACGAATGTGGTTTTCGAGAATGGGGGAGGAGGGCGTGATGTTTTCCCCGGAATATTCGCGTTTTCATTTATTAACCAGAAGATAATCTTGGGGAAGAAAGTGAAAAAAAAAAAAAAAAAGTTATAACGAGCGCGGCAAGATGGAACCTCGTTAACCGATAATCTTCTCGCGCGCGTGCAACTTGTTTAGAAATCCATCGAGAAAACTCTCGGGAGGGATTTCGAAGTTGGGCAGCGATTAAGGGTTAAGGAATCTCCGGTAGATACTTGCTTCGGATACTTGCCTGCACGTGCAATGCGAGCGAAGTTTAAAGGAACCCATTTCCCATGGGAAATCCCCTTGGTTCGTCCGTAATAGCGCGTAATCGGTGGCGCGGCGGTAAATTTAGCGGTGAATAAGTTTCGAGCGAAATATTGGACACGCGCGAGGACACGACCGAAATATTCCAAATTTGGCGCGCAAGGCCGCCGCGTATTTCGAGAGCGCGACGAGAGCGCGCGCGCGGCCCTGTAGCCGTGACCCGAACGCCCACTTTTGCTCACCTCCGCGCGAGCGACGAGATAACGTCGTCCTCCAAGCGCGCGATCTCTCGAGGTATGAATTGTCTTATCCTCTCCTCGAACGCAGAACAGATGGCCAAACAGGGAACGGAGAAAAATCACTCGCCGCCTGTCGCAGAACCGCCTCGGGGCGCGCGCAGGTACGCAGTAAATTTAAGAGATCTCGAAACTCGAATTTATATTCGATACGATTTAAGGATAAGATATTTCGAAGCAAAAATATTGCCTCGAAATTTTTATTTATTAAATTTCGCGCGAGAGTTTATCGGCGCGCGATAGATCGAAACAATTTTCACGCGGTGTGTCATCACCGCGAACAAACTTCCGATAAACACGTTCCGTTCCGGAAAGTTTACGGCGCTGGGAATTTTACAACGATCGTTACGCAAACGCGTCAAACCATCAGGAGCGATAAGTTGGCGGTAAAGCGTATATTTTTTATCGTCGTATTTTTATTTGATACACGCTCGTTGAGCGGCAAATTGCGCTCAATATATAATATTGCGCGACGTCACGGGCGTCGAAATATATATCTCGTGAGTGGTAAGCGAATATATGTTTCACCACTTACCTTCTCCTCTCGCGCGTCTGACGTGCGAGCTGGGGAAATTTCCACGTAATTTTTGACGTTGCACCTGGCCCGACGTATGGAAAAGCGGACGCGAAAAAGAGAGAGAGAGGAAAAGTCGTGGGAAAAACCTTGAGAAAATAACACGATCCGCGGAGCCGTGAAGTTCCCGATGAAAAACTTAACAATATATTACACGTATGTGTGTTACATGCCGCGCGCGTAAAATTTTATTAAATTTGCAACGAGCACGTACCGTCTATTTGCGTTGGGAGGAAGAAGAGCCGCCGTCAAAAGCGACGCGAGAATATAAAAGTATATCCGAATATTTTTCGTGAAAATATCAAACACTTGATTGTGACATTTCACGTGTGTCAAATTTTAATTCTCTGCTGTAATTAACAAATTTCTCAAACAACTCGCGGAAAACTAAAAGAAGCCGTTGTGTCGACCATCGAGCCAGAAGAAAATAAATTCTCGCGATTTTTGACGCGATTGTTGACAATTTATATATCGCGAAACGACGATTTAACGATTAACGTGCGCGCGATTGCATGGGACGTCTCTTCTAAGTTGCTCACATTTCCCGCGGCGGCCACATCATCCGCGACCGGAATAATAGCGGGGAATTAAAAGCGGCACTTATCAATTACCCCGATGTTTACACACGGAAACCAAAATCCCGTCAAGCCGAGAGAGAGAGAGAGAGAGAGAGAGAGAGGCGAAAATTAGAAGAGTTAATTATCTCGCGTTCGCGTAGCTCGGCGTGCGTTTCAATATTTGAGAGCGCGATGACCGGCCACTTGTATGTACACACACTTGAAACTTTTAATCGCGCGGAGTTGAAAACTGCGATCTGATATAATAGCGAGAACGGGTCGCACAAATCTAGATAATTTAACGAAGGAGGGGTCATCACACACAAAGCGTAGAGGGAAGGAGAGAAAGAGAGAATGCTTCAGACTCGAGTTAATCAGCTTAATCTATATTCCCGAGAAGAAAGAGGGAAGGAGGAGAAGAATTCAAAGTCCTTTTCCTCCGAAGAAAACGATTCTTATCTCGTATTATTATTCTGTGTTTCACTGTCTCTCCCGCCTAATGGAGAAGACAGTTAGATTACTTTGGGCGCGATGGCGCCGGTGTTTAATATCTCTCGAATAAGGGTCTTCCATTTTTGCAATTAAACCGCGCTTCTTTATTCCTCAAGTGTGTGCGCGCGAGCGCAAATTGCATTTAAATAACATCTTCTCTCGAATTTTTTTTTATTATCGCGAACGTTTTCGGGCGTTGATCGCGCGGGAACGAGGAGGAGTGGCGCACTTCTCTCGCGCGCGAGAGTTAATTGGTTTTCTATCGTTGCTCTCGCCGCGATTTCCAAATCCATTTTAATCCGATTCTCGCGCGGCTGATTTATATACGAGACACACTTTTGCGAGATCGCGGAGACACACTTTCGTGCGAGATCGCGAAAGGACCATCTTCTCGCGGCGTTGTCGGAGGCCGCGCCGAGTAATTTCGACCGGAATCGAATGCGAGAGGATCTTCCCGGTTCTGCGTGTGCTATCTATCCGCGCCGTCTTGGATTAACCGCGCGGTTTCCGCGCAATGCGATACGGGATAACCCGACTGCGCGAGCTCGAAAACCGACGTCGTCATTAATTACGACGCCGGTATCCTCGCAATAACGCGGCCCGCACACCGAGCGGATGATCTGTAGCTTGTATCGTATTGTACGTATTCCCTCCCCCCCGACCTCGCTTTACTTATCCGACTGTCGTAAATCGTGCGCTCTCTCTCTCTCTATCTCATTCTCAAGACGGAATCCGTTTACTTCCGCCAGACAGTGAGGTATCGGATTTTAATTAGCGGTTTTATGGGCTTAATAAGAGCGGAATCTTGGCACAGTGTCGTTGAAACGCACATTGTAAAGTGATTTATTTTACGTCGTTACACCGTCTTTTATTTCTCTACTATCGCCGCGTAAGGATATTTCGCGAGATCAAAGTGTGTAACAACGTCGCTCGCGTTGCGGAGCACCTCGGAAACGGGACTTGGCCGCAAAACCGCGGAGCTCGATGTAAAAGTAATTCAAAGTGACACGCGCGCAAAGAGATCGCTTCCGGCTTTACCGCCGCCGTTGCGGACTTGGATCGAAAGATCGAAGAGCGCGCGAAAGAAGCTTGGAAGAAAAAAATCTCTTTGACGCGCCGCGCCGGAATCGCTTCCCGATGAAAGTTTACGAGCCGATTAACTGCTCCGCCGGGGAAAGAGGGAGGTTTACAGTTCGACCGATCTTCGAAAAAATTGCTTAAAAAGCGAGAGAAGGCACGATATTAATTTTTTTTTTCTCGCGCACAGAATCGAGAAGATGCGGCGTGATTTTTCAAAATCGAATCCTCCGCGCAAGGATACGGTGTGTCATCGTGTCAGGTTTGATTTTATTTAAAAGCTCGCGTAATTGCACGCTCGATCGATCGACTGCGAATTACGTTACGTTGTAATAATGCTCCTGACAGAGCAATATCTCTGCGATATAGATTAAATCCATAATTAATTACAATATATATATATATATATATAGGAGCCATCGATCATCGATTACGCCCTACCTGCTTCGTAGGGGAGTACCTGCGTCTGATTGACCCAGTTTCTCTTCCCTTATATCGTTCCGTCCTTCTCTCAATCAATCTATCCGGCCGTGATACGTACGCGATGGGCGAAGCGATTATCTGGGTCGTCTCGACGTTACCTTTCGCGAACCCTGTGTGTACGTACGTTCTCTCCAGTCCGTCCATTTGCCGGATGAAAATTGACGTTCGAGTGCTCTCTCTCTCTCTCTCTCTCTCGATCGCGTTTCCGCCTCTCGAACCTTCCTCCCCGGAAGTAACGTCGCGCAATTATGCGCGGCGGTCGCGGGAAACGACGGAGCGGACGGAATTGCTTTCTTAGCTCGTCGTATTATAACGAGCCACTTTACGGATAATAATCGGTTGTGAGTGCGGATGCGCGAGCTTGCGTTTTGCCGCAAGGCGAAATTGCATAATTCGCCTCGCGTCTCCTCCTCATTAATGGGGTTCGCGCAGCAAACGTGCTTTTTATATTCAAATGATTCCCGAATACTTAGCATCCAGAGAGAGAGAGAGAGTAAGAGAGAGAAATAGAGAAAGCACTTAGTTAATGAGCTCGTCGGGATAGGCCGCGATTGCCACATCATTATGCGGACGCGGGACACACGCGATGACAAACGACGCTGTTAGAAGAGGCTCTCGCCGGCTAGAAAGGACTGAAGACACTTGAAACTAATGGACAAAGATACTCGGAGACATCTTCTCTCTAACGGGGAGCGCGCGCGTTGTCTATCTCTGTTTTAACGGTGCGCGAAGCTAAATATATATATACACACATACACACACATATACACACTTTGCGCTTTATTCTACCATTTCCGCTCTCTCTCTCTCTCTCTACGCGAGTCTCACAAGTGCCGCTTCGCGTCTCGGCTTTTCCGCCTCCGTAGAAAACGACCACTCGAAGACGCGAGGGCTTGGCTACCATCGGCGCGATGTAACTCCGCGATGAAAAATTCAGATCTTCGGTTAGGAAGCGACGGGGCGCGAGAAACCAAGGGCTGGTTTCCTCCCATCTCTTCCTCTTCGTCGTCATTTTGCTCTCGACTTGACGCGCTAAAGTCCGCAAAAATGAAATCTCACAAATTACATGAGGCAGCGGCGGAGCGCGATGATGACGAGGGCCGTGGGTTTCCATTTGCGCGTATATACGAGAGGAAAAAGAAAAAACTTTTTTTCTCAGATCTCGACGAAAAGAGCGCGCGCGGCAAAATCGATTACACGGCCTGCCGAGATCCCGAGGAGGAGGAGGAGAAATTTCGCCTACGCACATCGCCTCCCAGCAAGACTCGAGGAGGATAATTCGATGAAGAATTTCGGGGGCGTTTAGCGCGCGCGCGCGCGGATATGATTAGGCCATTAGCTAACGCGTTAACGCGATTTGCTTCCCGGCGCAGGAGAGCGGAAACAACCCTCCTCCGTTCCCCCGTTACTCGATGGATTAACCGACGGTTATTTCCGGTTCACGGCGCTCCCGCGCTAACATCGGGATTAAAAATAACGAAGTTCGCGGTTCCCGCGTGATTTCACGAGGAGTCAGTCTCGCGAGTTCGTCAACTTCGCAATTGAGTCGCTCGTTAATGTGCGGGGGTATCGAATAACCACTGATCGATTAATTCCTCGATGTTCTCACAAATCTACGCGCTCTCTCTCTCTCTCTCTCTGAGCAATATGTAAATCTCGACGAATTCGCAATTTACTTTTCCAGTAGTTTCGCGACGCTGTTTTTTTTTTTGCGCGTGCGAAGTTCGTCCGCAAACGCGGACGGTGAGTCGAGCTTCATCTTCGGCAAAAGTCGAGAGTTTGATTTCGCAGTAGAAAGTAAATTCAGCGGTGCACTTTAGCGTCTGGCGATGTGAACTTTTTTTAATCGCACGGCGCGGCGTTCGGAACTTCAACGGGAGGAGGAAAGTGCATCGAACGCCGCGATTTCTTATTGCGGGAGCGCGTGTAAATTACATTCAGCGGAAATCGGACGATGTTAATTCCGATCGGGACGAATCACGTCACGGGAGATTCGACGAGTAAGTTCGTGTTCGCGGACGCGCCCACGTACCTCGCCCATCACAATATCCATCTTGCTGCCTCTCGCGAGGAATCTGCCTATCCATCACGCACGCTTTTAAAAACCGATCGACGTCATAATTCGGGTCATCGACCTGCCCTGCCGCGCTCTCTCATACACGCTATCCGCTCTCCGGCTATTTTCATCTCATAGGGAATATATTGCGGACGGAGAATCCTTTCTAATTCGACGAGATTGAAATGCGATATGTGGTATCGGTTGTAACAAATTTGTTTCCGACAGCTGAAGAGAAAAAACTTGTAAATAATAATCGCGTGTAATTTCTTATTACGAGGAAAGTCTTTCTCTCTCTCTCTCTCTCTCTCTCTCTCTCTTCGCTCCTCCAGACGTTCCGCAGAAAGTAACGGCGATCACGAGCGACGTTAACGATCGATCCACTCTCCGGAACGAGAGAGCAAGAGAGAGAGAGAGCACGGCCGAGCTCTGCCCGGCCAGCAATCACGATCGTAATCCGCAGAGTTTCCCGATCGATTCTGTCGCGCGTCACGTGCAGCCTCCGACCCGGCCGTGTACAGAGAGAGAGAGAGAGAACTCGATATTGCTGGACGTGTATTTGGGTCACCGGCAGCGACGGCGCGAACTAATCCGCTACATCGGCTCGCATAAATCGCGCACGCACACACACACCGACGCGTGCGGTCGGCGTGGATGATGATACGTGCAAACGACTTCGCGATAGCTGCGTGTGTATATTGTACACAACGTCGTCATATACTATATCGCGGCACACACGGCGAGGCAATGAAATCTCGATTAGTTCGCGATCGCCGCCACTGTATTCGTCTCGATGATTCCCCCGAGTTCATCCGACGATGACCGCAGCCTCCATTTGACGTCCGTAAAGCGAGTACATCTATCGATGTGTGTGTGTGTGTGTTTCGGACCATCTGTGGCGAGAACACAATCGTCGCTTGCGAATATATCGCGTTATGAATGGATGATTGATTTTTCCCGAAGGACGTCAGAAACTCTCTCGACATGTTCTGCTCGAATTGTTCGAACGCGCCTTCGCGCAAAAAAGGAGCCGTTCGCTTTCACCTTTTGTCACGGAGCGCGCGCGGAAAAAGAGTCGGCGTTTCAATAAATTTGCCGCGGCGAAATCGCCGTCTCTCGAAATTTTTCTTTCTCTCGCATCGAAAGTTGTTGGAAATCGATTTATTACTCCTCGCATTGACATTTCTAAAACTTTCCCTTCGCGCGGAAAATGTCGTATCGATGTACATTCGAGAGCGATAATCCATTCAACGTGCGACTTCGAAGAGTGCGTTCAAAAGAGGACGCGGTTTCAATGCGCGCATTCTAAGCGCGCGGTTGCAAATGCGCGAATTGAAATGTCGCAAGTCTCCAATTCCGCGCGATTTGTAGCGCGAAATTTCCTTCTCTCTCATCTCGGGCGAGCGAGCGAGCGAGCGAACGGAAATTTCGTTCTTCGATGTGTTTTACAATTCGTAGATAAAAGAAAAAATCGGAATCCTTGTCTGACACCGCGAGTGACGTCGTTTATGGAAAATTGCGTTCGGGGGGGAGGTTTATTAAATCTTCGCGGCGGCGAAGTAAATCCTCCCCGGGTCGAAGTAAATTTTCCCCGGTATGTATTTCCTCACTCGCACGCGAAAAAAAAAAACGCAAGATTTTCACTTGCGGCCATTAACGCCTTGAGTTTCTCCGTCTAAATTAAAGATCCCCTCGAGCTTCTCGCGCGCAAAAGCTCGGGAATTAGAAACAGCTCTCGGGGTTTCTTGGGGCCGTGAATTTTCACAAATCATTCAGCTTGTAATCGACCTCGCGCGCATCCGCGCAAGACGGTACGACGGATAATCGAGAGCCGCGCCGCGCGGATTATATTATTAAATCCGCAATGTTGGGAAGGAAGTTGGGAAGAGCCCACGGCGAATTACAAACGAGAAAAGAGTGTCGCGCCATTAATTACGTCTTTGTTCGCACACACACGCACACACACACACACGCGCGCGCGCGCGCCTCGGCAATTAACTCGGTCGGAAAAAAGCGCGTTTTTTTGTCGCGTGCGCGATTGTCAAATAAAATCGAAGATAAGACCGTCAGGTCGCGTGCGTGAACTTCTGTTTTTTAATCGCACATGTTTCTCATCGAGTTTTTTTGTACACCTGATGCCAGTTAATAACCGGCGAGCTCGTTCCGAAAATCGATAACCGTATTGCAAAAAAAAAAACAAACACTTTCGCGCGACGTTTTCGGCTAATGAATTGCGGTCTCCCTCCGGTCCCTACCGGTTTCGTCGGTCGCTTGACAATCCATTTGTGGATCGCAAGATTTAACTGTCGCGCTCGTTTGCTCATTTCGAGAAACAGGTCAGAGGTTACGTTAAACCTCGACGGTTTAAATCCCGCGATGATCGATCGCTCGCGATCACAGCCGCGGGATTATCCTTTAAGCTCGGCTTTCATCGCGGCGTCGTTATCACCGTGAATATAGAGGACAAGAGTGACTCCCAAGGCGACGATATCCCGCACATCCCGACCGAGTTCGTAAGCCACTTAAGTCGCTAATTTGCGAAACGTCTGATCGCGAGCGGAGATACGTACCGTAGAAATGTTATTATAGTCGACCGAGAGAGAAAGAGAGCGAGCTTAAGCTCTCTCTCGAGAGCCGTTCCTCCTTTCGCGCGAGAACGCGCGAGGGTGCAGCTTTCGCGCGGAAAAAATTGATTGACGCGATTATTTGTGGAAAAAAAAAAAAAAAATACGATTTGCTATACACGCACAGGCCGGTGAATTAAATTTTCGACGTCACGTCGCGCGATAGATATTTTCGCGCGCGTTTAGAGCGTCATAATATCCGGGGGCGAGCGTTCGAACACACACACACACACACACACATCCCGTCTGATGAAAAAAAACACGCGCGAGGATAGTGAATATTCTGCGCGGCGCGGTTTAATATAACGAATATATATCGTTTACTTTTTGCGCGAACCGCCGGAAAAGCCAGGGCAAGGTAAAATGTTAACAGCGCAATTTTTTTTTTTTCAACCGGGAATCAAAAAAATAAAATCTAAAACACGCGTTATGAAACAACAGTCGCGTGTGTTCCGAGCGAATGATTCGCGACATCATTTTGTACGAGAAGAAATTCGAGAGTATCGACGCGATATCTGACATTCAAACGAGGGAAAATATACGCGAGGCGATTAGCTGCGAGTCTTAAAGTTGCGCCGATAGTGCGATCAGATGCAAATTCGGTTAGGCGAGAGAAAAGCGGAGTCATCGCGTCGAAAGAGGCGAAAGAAGGCGCGCCGGGGAATTATGCAAATTAATTCTCGAAAGTGCAAAACTCTGGTCTTATCTCGGGCCAGGCCCGACTTAACAAGGTCCTCCTTCTGCTTTGGTTTTCTTCCTCGCGTATATACACGCGGATGGACGCCGTGACCTTATTACCGCGGACGCGGAATTAATTTTTTCCGAGGAAGAGAGGGAGGAAGGGAGGGTCTTTTCATTTGCTGTCGACGGTCGAAAACAAAGCCGCGTTTTAACGCACCGAGGAAGATCCTCCGGTTTTAATGCGCGAAGCGGTTCTTCTACCGCGCGGTAAACCGGGCAACGGGTAATCCATCTCGGGGCGCGAACTCTCTGAGTTACGCGTAGTGAGAGACGCGCGCAGTAAATTCCTTGTAAATATTTCAGCATCGCGCGAAACGAAGAATAATGAAGATATGCATCCGCGTTTCTAAACGTGGAAATGCCGAAGTAATGGGAAATAAATCATCAAGCGATGCAAGTAAATCGGCAATTTTATTCTTGCGGATTGATTCTCGTTACAAAACTCTTTTCATTTTAACTTTCGCGCGCGCGCGTGTATGTGTGTGTTCATATAAAAAAAAAGTTGGACAATTGGACACTGAGAAGAAAATATTTGTTGAAAAAATGCGTTTCATCCAACCAAATATTTTGTCAGATGATGACACAAAGTCAATTTAAAAAATTTTGACGGTGACATGAATGTTGACTTACTTTTTTTAGCGCAACCAAATAATCGTTGAATCGATCACTGATCAGACATTTGTTTGTACAACAAATTTTTTTTTCACGATTTCAAAGAAGTTTCAAAGAGAGATAGTCGCAGACGAGTCTGCGTAAGTTTTCCGCGAGTCAATGAAAATCATTTTCCCATCTTTTTCCGTATCCCAAACGTATTCATTCGCCCCGTCGCTTCCGTCGATTTGTTCCTAACACGCAACCCTCAAATTCGCGAGGGGTTGCGCGCGTATCGAGACGAGATATCGCGTTCTGATATAGCTACCACGTCGTCGGTTACGTGGTGTTCATTCGTTTTCACACATGGTCGCCGCCGCCGCCACGAATATGCTATTTCTGATAGTCTTTCAACGGGACGTCGGCGGACTTCACGTGCAGATAACGTATCAGGCCGTGACGACTACCCTTCTCGCTCTTCTCGATATGGAATGCATATAAAGCACTCGACGACGGGAGATCCGTCGACGGCCACGTGTCCAATACATACGCGATATTGATTTGCTTATTACCACAAAATGTCAGTGAAAATCGAAAATGTGGGATGAAACATTAGGATTTTTTTTTTAATTAATTTGCACGCAATTAAAAGAAAGTTAATTTTCCTTTTCAAACGCAAAGTTTTATTTTATGTAAGACGAGAGAGAGAAGAAAGAGAGGACGAATTTTATCGTTCGTCTGACTTTGTCAAAATTTTCCTAAGAGGGAGCATATTCGACTCCAAATCGACAACGGGAAAGTTGAAGCCGGTTTTTTTTTCCGACGAGACGTATAAAGCATCGTGGAAAACTCATTATCCGGTACGAGATTGAATATCTGTCACACCGAAGGTCGAACGAGGACGGAGTGTCAGGGCGGAGGGTTGTAAAAGCCGGGTGGGTAAAGACACAGGGAGAGAGAGCTGGACGTCGTCTGTACCATCGAGACAGAGAGAGAGAGAGAGAGAGAGAGAGAGAGAGAGAGAGAGAGAAAGAGAGAGAGAGAAGAGAGGAGCTCGCGTTTTCCGCACGCTTCGATCGCTCCCTCGACGAGCCGCCTATAATTTTCAGCGCAGACATCTCGAGCGCCGCGCAGCGAGCGGATAAAAGCGCCGGGACAAAATTATTGTCCGGAAAAACAAGAGTGGAACATCTCTCTCTCTCTCTCTTTCTGTCTCGGGACACTTTTTAATCTTCCGTGTCTCTTTTTGTAGGGCGTAAAAAATTTCGCGCCGAGCTCGGCGTTACATTTCCCAAGTAGATGGTCGCAGAGACCGCAGTCAACGCGAAATCTCCTGTTGTTGTCCAGGAGACAACAAAAATAAGAGGAAACATCTATCGCGATGTGATTGACGGCCCCACAAAGAACACCATTTGTCCTTGTTAGGTCGATCTGTTCGGCAAAGACGTCGCACACGTCCCTCTGTATATTCCGTCTCTGTAAATCCGGTTACGATAAACGACACGTCTGCGCGTGTTTTGGGCGCGTCTGTTCGCAAGGGGAGAGGATAAACGACGTCGCTCTCTTCCCCCGTACAAATCGCGAGGTATCGATCATTGTGCGGGAGCGAATTGCAAATGAGGCCGCGACAAAGTTGTATTTATTAATGGAAACTTCTCTCTCTCTTTTTCTTTCTCCGCTCTCTCGTCTTCTGAAAGTGATCTCGAGCGTATCGAGAGAAACTTTCGAGCCCCCAAGTCGTACCTTGAATTTTCGCGTCGATCGGCGAAACTAAAGTCTCGGGGAGAAGAGACTATTATGGAGATGTATGTACATATATCGGATTTAAATGCGCTCTGCGTATAAATATCCGTCTTGCGCATGAGGCAGTCGCGGCATTTATGCGGCTTACAATTAGTTACACGCGATAGTCTCGCGTGAGGGGGAGGGGCAGGGAATTTGAATGGGATCAACGTCGGAACAATCGTCGGGCTGTCGTGCCGGTTCACGAGGGTGGAAGACGCGGCGAAGTTCGCAGTCCGATTAGTAAAATTCCATAGTGTTCCAGTTGGAATTTTTATTTTCTTTTCAAGTAGAGAAGAGAAGTTTCGAAGTTCTCTAATTGACCGACGACGGTCTCGAGTTAAGAGAGAAGGATATCGATATTGTTTAACGAGATAACGATGTGGAAAGTGACTTTCCAACGGCGCGAGAAATAATTTGCAACTTTTGCGACAGTTTTTTTCTATCTCTTCGTCCCTCTCTCTCTCTGTAATACAACATGTAATCCAACGGGGATGTAAAATATAAAGGAAATATTTCTCGACGTAGAGTACATCGGAATCGCGCGAAGATGTGCACGCGCGTTTGTAATTGCGACGGAATTAATAAAAAAAAAAATGAGACACATCTATCTCGCGCGCGACACGTGCTCCGCTCTCGCGTTTCAAATCGAATCGGCGCGCTTTTATTACATACGACATTCATAACACACTCCGATCGATTAATGCGAAATCCGGGGAACCATCTGATGGGAATTTCAATATCCCATAATCCGATAAAATCATAACGGCGCGCAGAAGTGGCGCGCCATAAAAATTCGCCAACGATATATGCGGGAATCGATTATATCAATACGGGCCTATTGACGTGCATTATATAATCCATCTCTCGCGTATTCGCGTATTCGAGTACATCGGTATCAATTATTTTGCGAGCACTTCAAAAAGAAAAAAAAAAAACAGACGGATCGCCGGCATCCGACGAGATCATCAACGCGCACTTTGAAATAATTAAACGAAATCGCGGCTGCGTCCAATTACGAGGGTAACTTCATTCTCTCTTCGAACGTCGCCGTCGGCTATTTTTTTTCCTCCCTCTGAAAATTCCTTTATTTTTTCCCCTCCCGAATAGGATGTGAAAAGGCGGCGGGGGCGCACACGCGCGTCCCTCTCGAAAAAATATCGCGCAAGACGACGCGCATTTTTCATATTTTAACTTCGGATTGAAACTTGTTATTCCCGAGAGCGTCGTAAATAAACGACTGACTCGGGGGATCTTAGTCGAGAGATCCCCGGTAATAATATGTAAAACGAAAACGGCGCGGTGGTACGCGCGCGGATTTATTACGCATCTTCGTGTCGCGCGATATTAAAGCGCTGAATTCGACGCGCGGTCGAGCATAAGATCAAAGAAAAACTCGATCGACGGGTTCTTCTTGAAACGGATCTTTTTCCCTCTTTTAAACAGATCGTCATTTTTTTCATAAATACGATTCGATCGTCCTTCAGAAGCGCCAATCAGAAGCAATATCGCTCTCCGTCAACTATTGACGCGAAAGTCTCTCTCGCGTTCTTTTCCCAGTGGTGCGACTCGATGCTCGACGCGGCGGCGGCGGCGGCGGCGACGGCGACCCCGTTTCCAGAATATCGCGGCTCGAAATAAACAATTAACTTATTCCCGCAAAAATAGAAATACGATGAATTTTACGCGCGAAGGTTAAGAAGAGGGCGAACGTAGTAGTAAAGTGTATTTTCGCGCGAGAAAGGTCTTCCAAATCCGGATATCTCCGCCGTTATCATATCTCTGGTCGTTATTTTATATATCGCGCTCTATCTCTCGCCTTTTTTTTTTCGCGGATCGACCGTATGGTCGTCTGTGAGAGGCGGGCGGGCGCGCGCGCGCGCGCGCTCGCGATCGGATATCCCATTTATTATTTCTGGCTGACCTGGCCGGGCATAAATGGATAAAAAACTTGGGGCGAGGGTCGGGCGAGATATGGCACACGCAGAAGGTGAAGGAAGAACTCGAGTGTTTTACGAGTGGTTCCATTCTCGTAGCCGCGCGTCGTACGACGAGAGCTGTCGTCGTACAACGGCGCATCACTTATTTACCGTCGCTCTCTCTTTCTCTCTCTCTCTCTCTCTGTCTATTATCGGCTACAAACCGATCGACTTTTTCACTCGACTCTATTCATCCCCTTTATCGCCGAAAATACATAAAACCGCGAGTGAAAACGTACGTGTGCGACGTATCGCACGCTTCGAGATGAAAAATGTCTGCGAGACATGTGCAATATTATTATACGTCGAGACATTCTTTGCGCGCGCGCGCGCGCGTGTTGTAATCGTCGAAAGCAGCGGACGTCAAGGAGGTCGAGGAATCGCTCGCGTGATAAATCGACGACGCGCTGAAAATTTCGCGCGCGTCTGAGTCAACCGCTGAGAGGAACTCCCCCCGTCGGTCTCGTTTTATCGATTGTTTTATGCGAGGAGGGAAGGAATCCCTCGTGGAACGCGTCTTTCGAAATTCCACGTGAGTCTCGGCGAGACAAATGAACGTTAACGAAAACGCCGCGAGATTTTCGCGCGCCGAAAAACTTCCCCTAGACAAAGACGAGCGAGCGAGCGAGCGAGCGAGACTATCATCAAACTTAGTTGCGTGACGTCTCGCTCGCCGTAAATTGCCAAGTTTGCGACGATCTTACACACTGTCGCGAAGCAGCGCGCGTTCTATTATTCGAAACGAAAATCATTTATAAAGAGACGTACGCACGCGGGCTTCGCCGCTCGTTCTCTTCCCGTCGCGGAAATTAAACCCGCATATTTTCACCGGAAACTCCGGAGAAATGGAATTAAATCATGAAATGTATATACATGGTGCCGCGAAATTAGTGGCGCGATTTTCGTTCGTGAATTTTCCCGCGAGATAGAGAGAGAGAGAGAGA
>QVNW01005315.1:0-25484 GCA_014825475.1 Pseudomyrmex flavicornis | reverse complement strand
TTTCCCCGCGCGCGTCACTACGTCTCGGAGATCCCGTGTATTCCCCTTGGAATGTTCGATAAGCAACGGAACGGTAGCCGCGACGGTCGACGACGTAAAGCGTCGTAAAGCGACAACGAGGTGGACGCGTTGGATTAAAGGACGAGATCGGTGAAGCACGACCGGCGCGATCGCGATATCGCGCGCTTTAAGTCCGTGACTCCGATTTCGCGTCGAGCTCGCGCGCGCGCGTGTCGTAATTCGACGCGATTTTTTTTTTTTTTTTTTTTTTTATTCAAAAGTTGCGTTAGAATAATAATAATGAAAAAAATGGAATCCCAAATCTCGAAGCAGAAGAGCGATTCTACGCTTTTGTGAAAGTTTCTTTCGGAGAACGAGAGACTAACGTCTCGCTTCGCGCGAGAAACATCGAAAATACACGTTCGGTCCGGTCGGATGATCTACGAGAGGCCATCGCGGCGCGAGACAACGCACTCGATTAATCGTAGAAGACATTAGTGAAACGAGCGTGACAGCACCGTTGCGCGCGAGATGAAGCATAATTTCACTTCCTGCCTTATGGGGGCGTGGTGATTGCGGCAATTTATGAATTCCTGAAAATTTTCAACAACCTCCCGCCTTAAATCAACTTTATACCCTCTCTTTTCCTCGCCTATCCCTCGGACTTCCTTCGTCTTTCCGCACTCAGCGCGCGTTCAATCAATATTAACTAATCAAAAATAAATTTGCCACCGACACGTTTCCGCTTGGCGCGAACGTAACGCGCGAACGTAACGCGCAAGAAACTTCATTTCTCGCCCTCGCAAAAAACGCGCACACAGATGTGCGCTGAAATTTATGTCAATTTGCAATTATAAATTATCGATTGTAATTTTGCAATTGTAATTTAAATGCCTTTACAAGAGCGACGCTTCTCTTTTGAAGATCGTTCCTCCTGCCGGCTATTCGCGCAGAATAAAAATGTGTTACACATCGAACGATGCGTTCTCGATAACTTCACCACGCGCGCTCCCGCCTTTTCTTACCGCGCATCTTTGTTTTTTGTTTTTTTTTAATTTTTTTCCGAATCGCCGACACTTTTTTTCTCGCGCACTTCCCTCGCGTTCTCTTCCTCGCAGACGACGGCCTCGCTCGTCGTAAGGATATCCGATAAAGAGAACGATTATAACGAGAAACTACTACTTTGTAACGCGCCGCGGAGGCCGATTAATCGCCGGTGAATCTGCCGCGGTACCGTTGCACGAAATCTGTGTAATTTGTAAACTTTCTTTTTTTATATCGGACCGCAAATGTGTAATTTGATTCGGTTTGTAATCTCCCGTCTGGAAGCAGAATTGAACGACAAGCCACGCACCGCCGGGAGACCGGGAGTCGGCGCGAGTATTTATTATTATTACATCCCGCTCTGCGCCTAGGAAGGCGGGTAATATAAACGCAACGATCTTTTAGATCAATCCCGGTTTTCGTGGAAAAGAGAGTCAGAGAAATCGAGATCACTGTTTGCGAAAATTGAAAACCGAGTGATAATACATCGAATAAAAAAAGCACCTTCCAAAAAGAAAAAAACGTGTCGCGCTTTCGTCTCGGAGGGATATAATGTTTTACTTACTCCGCCTTTTAAAACGCAGAGTTCGGTAATGTCGCAATTTATCGGTGAAATATAATAAATTTACCAATAAAATAATAAATATATTGACGCAATTTTTTATCGATAAAACCGATATGTTTATTTAAAAAAAAAAAAAAAAACAACCGCGTATTACGACCGACACTGACGAGAGAGCGAATCGCGTCGCGTTATCGTTTTATTACCCCCTTCCGACGTCGGGCGATAAAAACGGAACGTCGTCGAACGAGCGGCACGGCCGAGCTGATTAGTCATTAACCGGTAAAATAATTTTAACGAAGCAACGTTCGCAACGTTTAGATTTGTTCTTTGCTTAATTTCGTGCGCGCGCACCGCGCTAATGAAGCAGCGCGTTGACCGGGACCGGCGCGTCTTAACGACGATCATCCTCTCGCTCCTTCCGCGAGACGCCGCGCGAACGACGTAACGGAATATAAATCAGCCGCACGAAAAAAAAAAAAAGAGAATTCTTTTATCAAGACATTTCAAAGTAACGGAGATTGCGGGTTTTTCACGACACGTGACGCGATCTCCGGAACAAAATTAGCTCTTTCACGTACTGATATATTATAGGCACATCCCAACGCGACAGATATACGCGCGATAACCGGTTTTGCGTTTTGCTCCTGTTTTTTTGTTTTTTTTCCGCGCGCAAGCGCCGTCACATCGCGAGCCGTAGATCGCGAGCGCGATCGAGAGAGCCGCTACATAATCTGCCCTACAATCCGTTCCGGCGAATATCGTTATTAGAGGCTTTAACGATCCACCTTGCGGAATATGTCGCGTAATATCGCGTCCTTCGAAACTCTCTCCTCTCTCTTTTGTCTCCTTTTCCCTTGCCGCGCTCGCCGGCAATTATCGCGGAAAACGCGTAGAGCCGTTAAAGTACTTTAACGATTGTCTCTAAACGGCTCGTAAAACACACGTCAACGAATTTGCGAAACCCGAGATTTATCATCCGTAGGATGATGCGCGTCGGCCGCGGAAAATTTATCGCAAAGAAGTTTCTCGAAAGGATTTCTTTGTCCCCTCTCCCGCGAGCCTTTGTCGCGCGCACCAAAATCTTCGAGCCGATAAAAGTGTTCAGAGCGGCCTTCAAAAAAAAAAAAAATCTCGTTTGGAATCATCAATAATGAGAGGCGATACCTCTTTGCACTTTGAAGGAAATTCTTATCAAATACGGACACTGAGAACGTTTCCTCCGGAAAATGTTATATCAATTTGTCAACAGCTTTCCACCCACCTATATTTCAGTGAATTCGAGAAAATTTTCACAAAGAGTTTTCGATATAATGCGAGATCTTAGAAAAGATTTTACGATCCTCACACACATACACACAAGCAAATTCCGTTTCTCTCTCGGCAGATCAGTTTTAATAAAAATATAGACATGGAAATGGAAAAAAAATTATCGTATGATTTATTTATTACGGTCTAGACGCACGCGTGTGTATACAAGGTTTGTCTGTTTCACTTTAGAACATTTGCACGATTGTCAAAGAGGACCGCGTCGAAAGACGCACACAAATGAACGATCATAAAACCATTTTTCTCTTCGTTTTCATAAACGACGAGAAAATAAAGGCACTTTCTCAACATTAAAGTTAAATTTATTACCGTTCCAATGTCAACATTATTGCCAAATTAGATTACAAAAAAAAAGGGTACCGGAAAATCAAAAACATGCGTGTAATTTATTACAATGTGACTATTAAACGCAAAAGAATCACATCTGTGCGAAACGTAATTGTCATTTGACGCTAGAACAACCAGAATTGAATGTGTATTTTTAATTTTGCTGCATTCGAAAAATCGCTTCGCTTTATCTTTTGATTTCTTTGATATTTGAATAATTAATTAACAAAAAAAGAGCAACTACAAAGATCTTTGATATATTCCACATTTATAATTTTTCCTTGTTGAAATTTCAAATCATTCGAAATACTTATTGCAAGTAAATCGCATTTCTGAATTTCAGTTCAACGGGTTCTTGTTCTGGTGTTAAACCCATGCAAATGCAAACGGTCGTGCGCTAGAGAATGTCAATCACATCATTTCTAAGTGTGCGAGATCATAAAATCGCGCAACGCGAAAATTCGTGTGTCGTAACCCCGAGATATTACTTTCAAATCAATGCGCGCAAGCGACACAAGTTAATATCCGCATCGAATTCCATATTCGATGTGAACGATTTTTTTTTTTTTTTTTTTTTTTTTTTGTTACCGAGTGTGCGGGTTTGTCGAGTTTTAAACTCGGACATATCTACCGTGAAAAAAAAGGAAACAAAAATATCGAGAGACATTTTACCCGAAGAAAGAGAAGAAAACGAGAAAACTAATTCGTTAATAAGCGACAAGATGGCTTACGGTAGCTACATCGCATTTGGTTGGTTAAATAAAACGTAAAAGGGTTACAGTGACAAAAACGATAGATCACCTATTCCGTTGCAAACACTTTAGCAGTATAATTTTTTTATTCAGATCCGATATTTTTAGGCTCATATCTATTATAGGAGATTTTAAAAAAACTAACTGCTACTGTTTGCGATTGTTGTTCGCAGAAGCGTGACAGTTTGAAAGCGTTCTAGTGTGACGAAAAAAAAATTTGAAACCCTAAAAAGAACAAATTGGCACAAAAGCGTCGCATTGTGACGGTCGAAAGGGTTGAACGTTTCCAATATTGTAAATATTAACCTCTTTGAAAACGACTTGTAATATTTGTTTCGTCCTTTTCAAGGAACGACTTACTACCGGCAATACTCTTCAGACTTCTGGAATTTCGATGTCTCGAGAAAGGAGAAGAAAATAGATTTTTTCAGAAAAAAAAAAAGAAAAAAAGAAAAACAGACAGCGTATTTCGTTCGAGATTCGCGCACGAATTGTAATTTACATAATTCCGCGTTTCTTGTTACAATTTTTCCTCATTTTTATAAGAGCAAACTTTTCGCCGGTATCTCGAATTCAAGTAAAAGCAACTGCTGCTTGCACAAGTAGTGAAATTGTCGAATTACATCGTGAGGTGTTGCTGTCAGAACGGAATGTCGACTTGTGTTGACACGGACTTTACGCAATCGATGAAACTGATCGGTAACATTAAATCAATACTTACAGTATGCAATAAAATATTTAATATCGTAGTAATAACAATTTTGCGTCTTCGATAAAGTTGTTATTTTACTACTACTGTTGTTATTCTCACAGAAATTTCTAGAACTATGTACTGACGGAAATACAGAGACGCGGTCTCTTCACACAATCAGCAATACCGTCAATTACTGTCAATTGCCATTTATATTCCTAGCACGCGATACCGATCCGAGAAAATCAAGAAATCCGGATCAATATGTATTTGTCAATATATATTTCTACATCAATCCATCAACATTAGCCACGCGCACCGTCAATGATATCGTCAGTATTTGTTGATATTGACAATATCACTGGCCGTGCAAGATCTTTACAAGCCAAGATGGCGAACAAATAGAAGTCAAAACACATCCGCCGACAACCGAACGACGGGGAAAAAACTGAGTTAGGGTAAATAAATTCAAATCTAATTCGTCGCGCAACGACGAAGGGGGTGAAGCCAGGCAAGAATCTAACACGTTTCGTCGTCGTTTGCGAGAATTCTTCAAATCTCGCTCGCGAGATAGGCACGGATGAATTTTTCGCTCCAAGTACTTTTCTAATATCAAATTCAATTGTGATTGTATACTCACCTGCGGACACATCTTGCACTGATACTTTCGCGGCGGATGCGAATGCGGTCCGGCGAGATGTGAGTTCAGATGAGACGGATGGGATGGTTTGACGGTGAGGGGCTGAGGAACCACGAGCAGACTCGTAGGTGGACTGCCGCTGCTGGATCCGCCCGCGTTACGGTATTGCTCGTCACCTGCGAATCAATCACAAAAGTTTCGTGTGTAATACGCCTCGAGCGCGCGCGCGTCGGCAATTGTCATCGAACGGCCGCGTGACACAAAGCAGCCGCCATACACATTATGGTAAACATATCAAAAGCGGTATTGTTTATGTACGTTTTATCAGCCCGTTGCGGGATGAAACAAGATAAGAGTCTGAGACGCTCCGTTGTTTTTCGAGCGAATTATACGGGGGCCAGCACGAGTCGAAGGAGCTCGAGTGCGGTCTGACTGAAATCGCGCGCGCGTGTCCTCCGCTCGCGTTAATTATCTCCTCAGAAAGAAGTTCTTCGATTTAATTTGCTCTCTGCGCGATTTCTCTCTCTCTCTCTCTCTCGTATAACCTACTTTTATCATAAAAGCAGGTCCGCGCGGTGCGTTAATGGCCGGCAATCGTCAGCATTTTCCCGAGATACGCGCTATTGAGCGTTAATAATAGATTAAAAGCGCTCTGATAGCGCGTGCGTTATTATCCATACATACGCATGTAAATAACGACACACAACACCTTGGGTTTTTCCCCGATGTGTGTATGCGCGCGCGCAATCGCGCAATTCGTTTCATATCAAATCACACAACACATCTAGTTGCGTAATATATATATATATATATATAATATAGACACGTACAACACGTGTCTATAATTTATATTATTACTTACGAGAGATCCAAAACCGATATACAACACCGAATCTAATTGCGCGCGGCGAGTAAATCTATATCTCGACAAATTGTCGTAATTCACTCGTCGTGTGTAACTTATCGCCGATCGTTACAATATGTCGCTCTCGCTAAACGCTACTTACACGACAATAAAGACTAGTGCGCGCGCACGCGCGAGTGCGTGACACAGACCGAAGTGTGTACACACACACACACACACACACACACGTATACGGATTATTATATTGATACGCGCGTTCACAGAACCGAGCGCACAGGTGCGAGCGCGCGGACTAACACTAGCACGCGCGAGACGTGCTTATACCGAGAAAGAAGCACACGGACGGTCGAGAGCGGTCCGACCGACTGACGCAACCCGCGAGAGGGCAAGGATCCCGCGGGTTGCAAGGACGAGTGATCCTGCGTTACGAGTGCCTGTCATTATTAAAGCGGAGTTTTCAATATATCGATAGCCGACAGGTTGGCTATGTCGTCGTCGTCATCGTCGTCGTCGTTTCGCCGCGTGCATGTATTCCCGCCGCTACTTCGCTACGCGCGCGCGGTCTTTTTTTTCGGTAGAAATTCGAGAGAAATTACAACTTCTCCGACGGGCGATTTATTTGCCGCCGCCTTCGAATATCGGCAGAGAGAGAGAGAGAGAGAGAGAGAAAGACATTGAAAAAAACACTTCGACGATCGGAAGAAATTTTAGGCCACTTTGCGCGCGAGTCGAGTTTTTCGAAAATACATCCGTACGACCGTCTCCGGTTATTTAGAGAACAATTTTAGGACTTTTGTAAGAAATTAATATCGTCGGTGCGCGACATCCTTTTTACATCCTTGCGCGGAATTGATTTTGACGCGCTCAAGAAAGTCGGCGGCGGCGCAAAAAACCGAAGCGTTAATCGACGCTTAAATAGAGGAAGTTATAATAAATTATGTACTTGATCTGTTTCCTGCCGATATATAATGGAAAAGTTTATCGCTCGACCTTGAGAGAGCGGCGAGTAAAAAGAGCGCAACCTCTCGCTCGGAAACTCGCGCGCGATCGCAAAGGGAGGGGGATTTATGATTCAACGATTTGATACGATCGGCAGGTATTACAGTATCCGATCGTACGTTCCGATTTGCAAACAGGGATCGCGCTCGCGCGCGCGCGCAAAAAAAATCGCGGATTTTATTTCCCTTCTTTATAGTTTTGCGCGCCGCGACGCGAGGAACGTTGCAAAAAAATAGAACCAGAGAGGAAGGAAAAACCTCCTCCTATGCGATTCGCATCGGCATTAATGTGACTTCATAATTTATTAATAGCGTCTTTATTGCTCTTCACGCGCTTGCGCGCATCCTCGCTCGTTAGGTTCGCTCATCGTTTTCAGTTCAGAAGCGAGGACCCTTCTCTCTTTCTCTTTTTCTCACACAAGGACGGGGGCATCCTGTGACTTTTACGCGACAACGCGAGCGCGCGTGGGCCGAGAAACTCCGTTTCTCTAATGCCGCCTACGCGGGATCTATCTCTCTCGATTTCGAGCCGAGAGAAGAAGCCGATGTGTGTAAAAACACGTTGAACACGTAAAGAAAACACGCGGGCGCGCGAACACATATATCGGATATTATATTACGTGCAAAAACCCCCGGCGATGACAATTTGCGCGCAAACTTTTCAAGCAGATAAAGCGATAATTAAGCCTCGCGCGCGCGCGCGTTGCGGTGCAACGGTTATAATCCGTCTATATTTACATCATGGATGAAGGTGTAGTTTGCATAATTTACGCTTTCGTGCTATACTTATTCGCAACGATCAATATTGATATTAATTAATGATAATCCCCGAATCGATGACTATTTGTAATTTAGGACGGAATCTGACACGGAGGTATTTATTTTGGACTCTTTCTCTGTCTCTCTCTCTTTCTCTTTCTCTCCCTGAATGTGCGCGGATGGATGTGGCATTGATTTGCGCAGCGCGAACGTGTGCGCGCGTCATCGTGCGACGTTACACCAATATTCTTTTTTCTGTTTTGAAGAAGAAATTGTCTGTCGATTATTTTATTCTCTTCATCTTTTTTGTTCTCGGCTTGAGTTTTGAATATTTTTTTCAACGCCCACGAGTGTGAATTCCTGCCCGCTTCAGATCGTCAGCGCGCGGACCGATCGACGTCCGTTCGCGTGGCAATTCGTCGAACGATATATCCCGTTGCGACACTGCGATGAGAATCGCGCGACCGATATTAATATTATAATATCGAGTATACGCGCAGCATCAAAGTTCAAGGCGCGGATACACCTAATGCGATGCAATAATTCCATAACTTCAACACTCGCCGCGTTATGTAACACGCTCAAGTTTATCGAATTAGCGACACATTTGCGGCTCCGTACGACGCGCGCTTATCGCGAATTTATTTTTTCCGCGCGATGTTTCGTTTCGTTTCCGCCTAATTACCTGAACGCGGTATATTGCGCAATCGACGATGAACGCGCACCTTTTTAATCGGACGATGTGAAAACGAAAGAACGTCGTCCGTTTCTTTCGAGAAAGTTTTACGCAAACTTCATTCGCGACGTTTTTTTTTTTTTTTTCGCCCGTCTCTACAAACGTCACGATCTCGAACTTTCCCGAAATCCTTCAACCGCCACCAGTTTTTATTCAAAACGTATGATTAAATCTCGCGCGACGACTCTTTCGCTTTCGACGTGCGTCGTTTTATCGCGCCGCGCGCGTGAGTTATTTATGAACCGCGCCGGTGGCTAAAATTTATATCTTTTGCGTTAATTACTTTCCGGGAGGTGAACGTAAAAAGAAACAAAAAAAAAAAAAAAACGAAAGCTTCCAATATACGCGCGTCACATTTAAACCGCGCGTCGCCGTTTTTTTTTTTTTTTTTTTTTGCGCGCAATTCGCGATCTCTTCTCGCGAAAAATAACTCGTTCGTTTTCGCCTAACCGAGATCTTACCGCGGAGATTTATGTATAGACGTCGTACATGCCGCGCGCGGTGTCGCACGTAACGTTCTCCTCGCGGCACAACTAATTGATCTTTCCAGCGCGCTTGAACCCGATAATTACCATTTACATACCGCGATCTCGTACGAGCGAGAGTCACGGCGCTCTTCGGCCCCGTGCAACATCGGAGGCGAAGAGGCCGGGTGTCTCGACATCCATCGCGGCATACATCGGGAAAAATGCAAGGAACTCGCGCGTAGGCCTCGACCACGGAATAAAACGCGTTTTCTGTTTGCGGACGCCGGACGCCGAGAGAAACAAGCGTATGAAAATAAGGATTGAAAAATGTAAATAGAACTGGACGCGGACCGAAGGCTGGTGAGTTTGCGCCGACTCGTGGAAAATAATCCACCTCTTCACACGTAATCCATATAATCTTACGCGATCTCCTTTGCAACGTCCCGCTAGCTAGAAGTGATCTCGTTTCTCTATAGCGCGCGCCGCGATGATTGTTGTCTTTTTTTGTCGTTTACGTCACGTCTGTTTTTCATTGTTTTGCGTATTATTATAACGATGCTAAAGGAATATACAAAAAAAAAAAAAAAAAACCAACGCGATGTAAATCTAAGTTACCGTTAAATTAAAAAAAGAGAGAGAGAGAACGAAGACTTATGGATATTTCTCCGAGAATTTTCCGGCGGCGACTCGACGGTATTTGTCAACGGTAAAACGATAGGGTAACGGGGAATAGGTCAAAATATTTTTCCCGATCGACATCACACAGCGGCAAATAATGATATATTTTCGTGGGACGTTCGCGCGCGCGTTGAATTTCACATGAGCGTATTTTCATGCACGTGGTCCCGGAGAGCTCGGCTGGCAAAACACACAGAGCGGCGCGCTTAAAAACCGTCTCCTGTTTCCATCCTCCTCTCATCTGCGCTGACTGTTGTAACTACGGGTGTTGGTCGCCGCCGCGGACAACACACGCGTGCGCAACGCGCGCGCGCGCGCTCGTGACGAGAGCGTTAATGACGTATGACGCCACACGCACCTCCTCGGGCGTTATTTGCGGCGCGTAATTTTAATGGAATTATCGCGTCTCTTTCGGCACCTACGCGAATAAAAAATGCTTTTCCTCCCCGGCGCGTCGCGCGTTTGATCCATTTTCGGATTAACTTGACTAACGCGGACGCTCGCCGGCGGAATCTATTTTTTTTTCTCTTTGCGACGCGTGCGTAACCGGTTTTTCCCGAATTTTGTTGCATCTGATGCGCGTGCAGCGGTAGATAAAAACAAAAAACAAAAAAACAAACGTCCACATTGTATGTAAATTCGCACGCGACAGTGTGAACGTACGGCTTTGTGTAATTATATGTGCAAATGAAATAAAAATGACGTATTCTCGTTAAAAATCGAAATCGCAAAAGTCGACAACTGGTCCTTTCTCTCTCTCTCTCTCTCTCTCTCTCTCTGTACCGCGACTGACTCGGGAAGCGCGCGGTTTAATAATAATCGTGGGAGCGCGGCAATTACTTCCATTGTAACACATTTAATTGTTTACCAGCTGCGTCATACCCTCTGTGTGTGTGTGTGTGTGTGTGTGTGTGACACGGGAATCCAACAAGCCACGACAAATCGGCGTGCTGACAGTTCATTAAAGGCAAAAGTGGAATAAAGATCTAACGCGATAAAATGCGCGCGCATGCACAACACGCGTTACCGTAAATAAATCTCCCTTTCAATTTGCGCGATCCTCGAAGCAATAGATATTTTCGTCTATCATAGCTTTTCTCGCGTGTATTTAAAAAAAAAAAAAAAAAAAGAAAGAAAAGAACATTACGATGAAAATAAATAAATAAATAACGACGACGAGAGTTTGTTATTTTTCCTCATGTGTGTATCGAAGTGTTTTTCAAAAACTCGCGAGGGTAAAAGTCGTGTTGGAACAAGTCATTCAGCTGCGCACAAAAGAAATGCAAATCTGGCTTAAATCCTCGTTTTATTATCGACTTATTCAGCTCTTACCGCGGACAATCGCGAAGTGCATCGCGCGCGCGGCTGGTGTGTGTGTGTGTGTATGTCGTGGCCTGCACTTGTCTCTCTCCCCAGTCCTTCATGAATATTCACCGTTCGCGCGCGATCGTCGCGAATCGATCCTGACGTCATGCCTGGGAGTCGATAGGATCAAGGATCCTGTCTCTCTATCTCTTTCTCTCTCTCTCTCTCTCTATCTCTCTCTCTCTCTCTCTCTCTTTCTCTGCATCAATATTGCACCGAAGCTGCCGGCGCGTGATGCATCTCGTTCGCGCGCGATGCGCGTCCCTCCTCTCTCGCGATTTCGGCCGACATGACTTAGCAACACGTCAAATTTCAGGGTCGCGCGTCAGCTGAACACAAGTCGTGAAAAATACACGAGGATCCCGACCACGTCAATTCGGCTCGTTTCTACACCTCCCCAAGGTAGAGGAAGGGAGAACGTCGCAAGCATCGCGTGCACATGTGTCCGTCCATTATTTATATTTACATATTTACATCCAAATACGTACATATATATGATATGTACGTTTGGGGACTATTTGTGTACGCGAGCTTCGTATAGATGGGACGATAATGTTGAGGTCGATAGTAAATTATGCAAATAACTCTGCTTGGAAATGTCAGTGGTTGCGGACGACGGTCGATCCGTCCGACTCGCAACCGGGACCAGCTCTCGTCTCTCCAGAAGCGAACCGCAGATGAGACGCACACACAAGAGAGACTGGGAAAAAGAACGAGTAGATACGACGATGACGACGACAAGAAGAAAACCGGGTATGAGATTGCCCGCGGAAAAGAGACGCCGATATAGGTACAGAATGAATCTGCAGATGGAAACGCGCGTAATAATTTCCGAGAGGACGATATACGCTCGTGGAAAAACAAAAAAAAAAACCGCGCGTAACAAACCGATAATAACAAACGACGGTAATGACAACGAGATGATGAGATTGTCGCGGGGACAAATATTTGACAGACTCATTGTGCGGAAATTATTAGTTTCGAGCAAACACAGTGTGTTTTGCAGTCACGCGCGCGCGCGATATTTTGTGTAAAAAAAAAAAAGAAAAAAATTAGATCGGCGGGTTTATCGAGAATTATGCGATAATTGGAGGCCTGTCGTCAATCAAACGTATCTCTCTCTCTCTCTTTTTTTCTCGCAGACTAAAAAGTTAATAACAATTTAAAAGGTTTTTAGCGCGCTCATAAGACTAATTTGTTTCTTTTCATCTGAAACGAGTTCTACGAGAATGATCAGGAGAGAGAGAGAGACGAAATGGGAGATTGTTTTTGCACGCAAATAAATACAGTCATTCCCCGCAACCCGGTTAACTGTATCCGGGATTATTGAATCTCTTGTTTGCGCGTGCAGGAGCGCGGTTCATTTCTGCTTCTTTGTAAGCCTCAATCGCATTATCGCGATAGATATCATCGATGGCACGTAGAGCGGAACGGTAATGACACGTTTGATTTACACGTGTACGTGTGTACGCGCACACTTCAACCCTCTTCTTCGTATTTTTCCTGTCTGTCGACGGGAAATATGCGTCTTCTTCGCGTAAAAAAACTTTCTCGGAAGTTCGACGCCGAGAACGCTTCCGTGCCATTTCCGCGCACGCGTCACCGAGAGGAGAATCGCCGGGCCACGGAAAAGTTGAGCGCTAAAAATTATCTCGGCAACGCGCTATTGTAGATTTTGTCGAGACATGAGATAATTTTATTTGTTTTAAGAAAATCTCCTCAACATAAAAAAAAAAACAATCAAAATAACAAAAACGATGAAAGAATATGTGAAAAATTAACATTGCAAAATGAAAAAAAAAAAAAAAATGGAAAATAACAATAAATGAAACGAAAAATAAAAGTGAAAATAAAAGAATAAATAAAGTGGAAACACACAGGGAGAGAGAAAGAGATAGAATGTTTTATTTATTAGGCGCTCTGGGAAAGTCCTCTTAAGCGCAACATAAACAAAAAAAGAACAATCAAAATAATAAACAAAAGAAAAATGAGTAAAGAAATTAACGAAACACTAACGAAAAATAAAGAGAAAAAAAATAAATGAAAACTAAAAATAAAGGAGAGAGAGATAGCAAAATTCGAGGCTTTTTGTCAGAAGATATTCAATATTACACTAACGTATCGACGAGTTGTATTATAGCGCGTTGATTGATCGCGCGCATTTGTCACGGGAAAGGCTATCAAAAATAAAACAAAAAAAAAACAGACAAATTACCACTTTACAAAAGAATAATAATTAACATAAAAAGATTTTATTATTCTTTATTCCCGGAAGACCGTGACGTCTATCGGTGAATTGACAAATGCATCATCCATATGGACGCGCGTAATACATAAGAAGCCCAAGTCCGAACGATTTAATTTAATCGCCCCGCCGACTTTAAATCACTTTGGCGCGCGATTGGAAATACGGCGGAGAGAAAAGAGAGAGAGAGAGAGAGAAAGAGAGAAAGAGATGAATATTAAAATATAAGAAAGAATAATAACAATAACAAAGTTCGCGCGTACGAAATACATCAACATTTCCCACACGCGATTTGCGCCACACACCGATGTATATGCGCGTCGAGACGAGAGAGTCTCGACGCGCGTCGAGAGCTATTATTCCGGCTAAAAGATCCGGAGACGGAGTGACGGCCAAAATAGAAGTCGCATGCAGCAGCTAGCCGCGCGCGGAGAAGCGGCGAGGTCATCGCGCGACTCATAGGTTCGCCCCGCCAGCATTAAACTGCCATTGTGCTACGTGTGTATATTTGTACACGTCGAACCGGTCCCGGGAACGATTTTTAAGCTCCTCGCGGTGGCAAATCGATCGACGTGGCGCGGACGCGCGTCCGGACGCCACAGAGTGCATACACATATATCTTCGTTCGAGTTATTTACGAAAATAATTTTATTTATCTGATATTTGGGTATAAGAATGAACACTAACGCGGTTCAAACCCGAAAAACATCTTTGCATGTTAATTTTATTTATGTTGTTACAAAAAAAAAAAAACCGGTTGGCGCCTGGAGAAACAAAGTAGAATGCATCTGTATAAGACGCAATTCTCAAAACCTGTTTCATTATTATAATACACGCGCGTCGCGTTACGGACGATACGAAAAATTTTCCAAACTCGCGCTCTACAATCGCTTGTTTGCGAACGGAAACTTTTCGCACGCGGTGAAAAGAAAGGCGTTTGCGGGATTCACAGGAAAAGATCTCGCTAACCTCGTTTCGGCATCAGTATAACACGGATCAATCGGCATCATTACGCCCGATTCGGACACACTGCTACGCGCGTCGTATGGTGCGGACCACACAGCAATTGACAACAATATTTATAGCTTCCCATATAATTTACATCATACAAAAACCATGTGAAATCTACTTCTTTTCTACCTCATAAATTTGAAATACACGACGTAACATTTGCGTGTGAGCGCGTTTACATAAAAAAACGAACGACGTGATTGGGTTGTCGAAATAGGTGTTTCGAAAACAATTTTTCACAACGACAATTATATATTTTCGTAAAACCTCGGCGCCACGAAAATACGAGAATTAACGTACGTGTGCGTATCGGGAGGAGATATCAAGGAAGATATCGGAATATAAATCGCTCCCTGTCGCTTTGAGTTTTTCTTTCGTGGGAAACACGATGATTTCATTGACGTCGAACAGACAATTCTAAACGGACGGGTAATAAAAAATAAATCACCAGCGGAATTATTGAGCCTCCCTCGGTTATCGATTATCCAATCGCGAAGGTACACGATTTTCGGTGGCAAAGGTTAAAAACGCGCGCGCGCAAGAGAGAGAGAGAGAGAGAGAGTACAACAGGAGGTTTACAAAACGTGCGATAATAACTCGCGACAATAATAATGGAAGGGCCGAGTGACGGAATTAAATTCCCCGATGCGAAATCTATTTGATAATCGTCGCGACACGATACCGCCGTTTTACGCTTGCGGAAAACAGTTTCGCTCCGCAAGACCATCAATCGCACGCGCGATTATTTAAATTTACAACGGGTCCTTTTTTTTGTCTCCCTTCTCCCCTTGTCGTAAAATTTATTTATCGCCGCTCGCGATATCTCTGACGTAATATTGACAGAAAATGGGCGTCATTAGTTTTTCTCCTCGTTTGTGTAACGTATTAAACAAATCAATTTCAACGCGTTACGACCGACGTTGTTACGCAAGATCCGATATCACGCGCCGCTCAGAACGGCGCGCTCAACCACCCGAGTCGCGAGCGTTTTAAAGATCGTTTTCTCGAGGGCGATCTCTCGCAAGAGAGAGAAAGAGAGAGAGAATCGACTCGCTCGTGATCGATGGCGCGCTGCAACGGGGCGATATAAAATCGCGGAACGACATCGTAAAACGCGAACATGAAGGGAGAATGAGAGAGGAGAAGGGAGAGGGGAGACTTTGCTCATGGTAAAATCTGCGGAAAAACCGTCAGACCGACACGCGGAGGGAGAATAAGGGTATAGGGAAAGGAAAGCGAGAGTGAAAGAGCCGTAAAAACATCCGATCGCGGAAACCAGACGATCGCCAGACAGCGACGAGACAACGCGTTCCAGACTGCGGAAATCATCCCCTGTCGTCGATCGCCTTCGGAACGGAACGAATGATTTTGAGAGAATAATAATTACGTCAGGGCTAAAGTGCTTCTTATAAGTGTTTTTGAGGGAGGAGGGAAGAGGAAAAATTACACATAGAAATAGCGGTCTTCACACAAAGTCGTTTTTTTCCGAAGACGTAAAATCGTTTTTATTTTCATATACACGTTTTATATGCGACGTTTTAGTTTTATATACACGTACACGAAAAATATATAGGTATGTCGCACGACTTTTTGCGCAACACCGAGAACTGTTTGAATGCAACGACCGGTAAGATTTTCCCGAAATGTATATATAATTTACTTGGATAATTTACAACCAAGCTTGTTTTGTGTGTGTTAGAGTTTTGCATAAAAAGGGTGAAGGTTTTCCCAAGACAAAAAGCCGAACCGTTATAGAAAGCGACTGAATCAGTTCAAAAAAAACGGCAATAAAGTTTTTTATATTTCCGGAAAAAAAAAAGACATAAAATACTACGTCAGATAAAACTGTCCTTTATGAAGAAGTCCCGTTGCACCTCGGTATGTATTCACCCTTCCCGGAATCACATTCTGGCAAATGCCAAATTCCCGCTGTTCGATTTTATGACTTTTTCGACAACATTTCTGGAGACGTTGTGCGTGGACGAGTTTGTAAATTTGTCCATACCGACAGCACGGAGTAACAGACTCAGATACGGTTTCAACACGTTTCAGGATCTCTAGGATCGGAATCCAAGCTGAGAACAAACGATTGTAAATCGAATTCGCCGCTCGTTCGTAAAAACAATTTAATTAATTTCCGACGCGCGGAAATATTCCGCTCTTGTTGCAACATGCATTGCATATTGCATATTACAAGAAGCGATCAGTACGTTCCCGAAAACTGTTCCTCTCTTCGTGCAACGGCAAATACGCGAAGTTCCAGTTGCCCTTTCAAGTTATTGCCTGGCAACTGTTTTTTTTTTTTTTTGTTTTGTTTTTGAATTTTAACAAGAATATATATTTTTTTCAACGTCGTTATACTAATGAGGCGACAAAACTACGGGAATTTGTTACGTGCGTTGCGAGCTCTCTCTCTCTCTCTTTCTAGCCAACTTGAAGAATGCGCGACCACGTGTTCGAAATCTGAAAATTGCGATATTCGCGCATGTCTGTTTACGTAGAACAGTCGGATTTTTATCGATCTGTTTACGAGTTTTCGATTCTATGCTCCCTTCTATCCCCTCGATTCGAATACGCTGTGTGTAATTCGTTGCCTCGCATGTTTCGCGCGAAAAGAACCGCAAGAGTTTGAGAGAGGACGTAGAAGCGGAGGTAGAGCATCCGTTATTAAAAAAAAAAAAACAGTAACGCGCTCTTCCCCGTTTCCTCTCTCGCTCGCAAAAAAAAAAACACATGTCTCATTTGTGCAATTATGACACAAAGTACCGCGAGACTGACACGATTTTCTTCCCGCTAGTAAAATTATCAAGAAGTTACATAAAAAAAAAAAAAAAAAAAAAAAAAAAAGAAATATCTCCATTAAGACACGCGGCTGAGAGACGGAAGTTCAAGACAAGCTTTTTACAATCTCTGGTCGAGATTAACGTAATCCGATTCTCCGCCCCTATAACGGCTCGAGCGAGGAAGATCTAATAATTACGGAGGAATGATCGAGAGGATACAAATCACATAGAGGTAAGTGAAAGCCGCGCGCGTTGCGCACATCTTACGGACACCTTTCGATCGTTAACGTCGGACAAGAGCCGAAGAAAGAACCGCGCCGGATTTGGTTGTGCGCGAGATGTGCTTCCACACTCAATTCTCTCATTACGGACCCGTTCGCCAGACGGCTTGTTCGGAGAGCGGAGAAAACGTTCGCGGTGACGCAATCTCGCCGCAATGTTTTAGATAATAATTCCGAGATTTCGGCCAAAAAAATTGCACTTCTAAAAGATGCTTCGCGTTGTTAACGATAAACAAAATTTGAATAAAAAAAAAATAAAATAAAAATTGACGACCCGCATATTTTTGAAAAACAGTTACTGGAAACGGCAAAGATTGTTAGCCCGATAACTCGTCGTATTCTTTCCATAAAAATCTCAAAGGCAAATGAGATTGCGAAACTCGAACGCGATTAGTAAAATCCGATTAACAAAAACTACCTACTCCAAGATACACCGTCGTCTCGCGACGTGGCAGATTTCCGACAGGACTCGTCACGTGAGAAACGGCGCGTGCATCACACATGGTCAGCTTTACAGCCTGTGTTTCGATAAGTCGACTCATCGGAATACACGTCGACTACTGATTAAATCACACGCGATTTCGGTCCGCGCGTTTGCCCGTAGTTGGTGAGCGCGCGGAGAGGCCGACGCGAACAAACTTCCGAAACGAGCGATTACTTGACGAACGAATACGATAATGAGACGAGACGCGAACGAAGAAGCCTTGAGGCTTCCTTCGTCATCGTCGTCGTCCCACACGTCCCCTCTCTTCTCTCACGCGGCGGGGATCTCCGAAATTTCAGCGTCATGCGATCCGTGCATTAAACGAATAGTCCGCGATCCCGCTTGCGCGATTGCCGCGTACAAACAGACGCGGACGGGGCTAATTTCAGGGGCCCGTTCGGGGCCCGTTGGGCAGACGAAGCGCGAACAAGTCGATGAAAATTCTCGGATCTGACGAGACACGCGATGCGACGATGATCGCGCATGCGAACTCACCGCGCTCGCGGCGATACGGCGCGAGTTAGAAAAACAGAGAAATAAAATTAAAATAAAAAAAAAAGTAACAAACTGCGCAATATCGTCGATTTTCCTAATAAAAAAACAAAACAAAATGACTTGTAATAACGAAATTTCAGGCTCTACTCGTGTTTCAGCGACAAAACGTGTGAATGAAAAAAAAAAAAAAAAAAAAACAACAAGCGTTATAGAGATAACGAAGCGCGTGATAAATTTCATTCGATAAAAAGGAACTTTTCACGCTGTTATGTTGAATAGCCGACGTAATATGAACGATGACGCGTCAGATGTTGTTGGAATAATATTTGTCGCGGAAGAGCAAAACGCGTCAAATTACAAGGCAATATCGAGGGAAATGTTGCGGCGCAACTTTTTTTTTTGCCTCCTCTTTCCCCCCTTCCTTGTGAACACCTGACAGGTTCGCGTTTCTCCACGGCATGAATCACTGACGAGAGTCCGTCGATCCTGACGAGAATGGAAGGGTGGCCGGGCTTATCTCGTAAATGGCCAACCCAGGTCGGATCTAGTGCGCGTGCCATTGGCAGTGAAAAACATCGCACGCGTGCTTCTCCTTTTACGAAAAAAAAAAAAAAAAAAAAAAAAAACAGACAAAAATAAATAAACGGCAGCGCGAATTCGATTTATTAAAATTGCTCGATAACATCACCATCGTCATACACGTGCCGGTCATTAGAATTTCAAATCTCTAAACGTCGTGTTTGCGCGACGTGAAATGAAAAATCGAACAATGTTTACAAACAGATTCAAGTAAAAAAAGATTGAGATTTGTGCAAAAAAAACACATACACAATTATATACCAAAGTTTTTGTTTGTACACTTTACAAAGTACGTGAATAATTCAGTGTCTCGGAAAATATAAATTAATGTTTATTTTGAAATCCTTTTTAGGATCGAGATGCATGTGTAAATGATTTATATCCAAGTTTGCAATTTATCTTACATACGCCGCTTATTATTTATATAGATTATTGCGAAAAAAATTGTTGTCACTATAAACAACAACGAATAAAATATTGGGCAGTTTTGGCAAAAATTATGTCCGCAAAGATATCGGCGGACATAATTTTTTTACCGTTAATTTTGAAGTTTTTTTAAGGTCAAGATGTTTATACGGATGTACATACAAATTATTTATCTCGAAGTTCGCGATTTATCTTAATACAACACATCGTGCTGTTTGTGGATTATTATGAATAAAATTATCCGCAAACAATAACGGATAAAATATTGGGCGGATTAGGTTTTAGCAGAAATTATGTCCGCGAAACTTACGGCGAGCCGTGACTTTTTACCGTTTTGTTTTGAAGTTTTTAGGGTCAAGATGTACTGTATATATGTAGATTATTGCGAATAAAATTATTATATCGTTACTACAAATAACAAAACCATATTGGGCAATTTTGGAAAAAATGATGTAACGCAAAGATTTCGGCGGTAAATTCACGGCGATTACATGTGTGCTGCTGAAGTTCGTTCGGTTCAGCGTCCCCGTTCGTTCGGATTTCTCTAACTTTTTCTCTCTCGCTCCTGGCGGGCGATTTTATATTATGCGGCGCGGACACAATCGATTCTTCTTCGGCCGGCGGTCTTAGGTCTCAGAAAGTGGTTTGCGTCTGACGCGAGGTCACGACGTCAACCGAAACCTCGGGCGAGCGTCTCCGAGAGAAAGAGAGAGATCGAAAAGCCTTCGCCTTTAACCGCGACGATCTCATTATTCAGACAAACACAATTCTTCCTTACGACACACGGACGAAGAAATTACGTACGTACATTAATCAATTTTATTTAACTTTGCATCTCGCGTATCTCGATAATTCACGATCGATTTCGCTGTAAAAGCGTTCGCGAGCGTTTACTTTTTCACGCGTTTCGAGATTTTTAAGTGTGTCTTAAATCCCCGTCTTCAGCGAGCTTCCAATTATAGGTCTATTAAAATCGCATTCGCGAAACGAGAGCCGGGGAATAAAATTTTCTTACTCTGCGAACATTTATAATAGAAGAATTATCGATGACACAGAAGAAACGGAAGCGCTCTCTCTCCATTATATTCACAGATTAGACACGTGGATGGTTATAAAATCATTATCTCTGATCTAATATCGAATCGTCTTATTTCTATGTCAGTAATTATGCAATCTCTTCGGTTTTGACGCGATTTAATTTTACGAACAATTTTGAAATAAAAACAAAATCGGCATGTGGGCCGACAAAAAAAAATTTCGCGTATTATCGAGAGAAAAGCGTCAGAAAAAAGACTCACCCTTCTGCAGCTGACCATGGTCCGCGTTCATTTTCGCCTGCAACAGAAAGTGCTGCGCTTCACCAAGTAGAATTAGCACGACGGTCATGTATATGAAATAGGCCACTAAAATATTTCGAAGTGGGTTGTCTCACCTCGTAACCTTGTTTCGCGCCCCGGCCGCCACCCCAGTAGTCGCTTTCCTTGTCGTGCGGGGCGCATTGCTGTAACACAGAAAGAGAGAGAGCGCGTTAGATACGTGAGTCTCTTCGACACAATCTTGACTTAAAAAAAAAAAAAAAAAAAAAAAAAAAAAAAACAACAAATATCGTCGCTAATTGATTGTAACTGACAATATATTTTTTTCCTGTTCTCCTCTCCTTTTGCTCTCTCGGAGAGGAAGGCGCAATTTAAAAAAAAAAGGACGTAAACGCACGATATTATCGAGGAATAACGTGTATCTTTAGACTGGCGCGCATATGCTTCCCCCGTTTCGTTCGTCGTAAATTACCTCCGACGTCCCGCTAATTATCGTCCTTCGAGAGATTCAAAAGCGCGCTTCCGCACAGGATTAATCGGCGGACCACGCCACCTTGTGCGATGGTCCAACGCACACAGAAAGAGAGAGAGAGAGAGAGAGAGAGGAGAGAGAGCGGCCGCAAGAGCCATCGAAGAATGACCCCGTTTCCCTTCCCACGACCCTCGAAACCACATCCCCCGGCATGACCTTCCGCACCTCGACGGAGCTAGCGCCAGGTCGCGTACACACGCCACCCCTATAGAAATTCGGAGCGGACTCTTTTTTTTTCTCTCTCTCTCTCTCTCTCGTGCCTCTAGTAAACCGAAAGTTCGAATCACTACTTTCTTCTTTCGAGTTAGTTTTGATCCGCCGGGAATACTTCGGGCAAATAAAGAGGATTTGAGCGCGGAATACGCGATATCCACGAAAGCGATTCATTACGGACGATAATTCGCGGACGTTAGGTTTATCTTCGTTGTGTATTCGCGCAATACAAACACGTCTTTGCGCGATTAATGATATAAAAATTTTCGCCGTGAGACGCGCGACAGCCCTCGCCCGTGACGACGTACGTAAAAAATCGAGTTTATTCGCGTGATATATACGAAAAACGTATTTGAGTCAGTCACAATTTTACGACCTCGTAAATATGCGCGGCCGTAGGTCAGGGAGAGCGAACGTGGCGTGTCGAAAAAGGGAACGAGATTATGTATGTCCTAGAGAAGGACCGCGGGTGAAGGTAGCCCTTTCTGTGCCACAGGTGGCTCGTCAAACGAACCGATCTGTCGGAACCTCGCGAACGCCCGAATAAGGGCGAAGTTACGCGTAGTTTCTGGATCGGGAACGACGACGACGACGACGACGACATCACCGTACCCGGAGATTGTGACGAGAGGGGAGAGTCGTATGAAATGACTTACAGCGGAAGTACGTGGGATACGATCCGTATCTATTTTAAAGAGGGGAAACCGGAGAAGACGAAGTAGGTGGAAGAGGCGCGCACCAGCAAGCGTTTCTGAGAGCAATCGACTCCGTTGACGGAGAAAAAGACGGGCGGGGGGATATGTGCCAAAGCGGGGTGGAAGGAGGGGGGCGATCACATCCACTGCGCTTCAGCAGATAGCACATCATCCACTCGCTCGTCGTGACGACGCGCGCTTCTGAAAAATCAGAATTCCACCTGGCGCGCGACAATATCCAAATAATGCGCGCGTCTCCCGCCTAATGAATAAAAATCGAACGAGTCTTGATATTCCTCGACGAGGCCGCGTCCGAACGAAGAATTTGTTCAGCGAATTAACCAAACATTGAAAGTCGATTGAGAGGGGTAATTCCGTTTGCTAATAATCGCGAACATATACTTTTCGATATTTACGGAAAGCGGATTTCCATCAATCTTTGCTCAAATCCATTATTTCGGTAATGCGCAAATACAAAAAAAAGAGATAGAAAAAAAACTAGAAAATAAATTATACAGCGCGCAAAAAAATTAGCGGTCGTTTTTTCTCCCTTTTTTTATTCATTTATTTATTTTTTTTTTTTCGAGTAGATATCGAAACGCGAGCATAAGTACATCGCGAGCACTACAAACGGAATTGAATCCGTAATTTGAATCTGTAATTTGATATGCGTGTACGCGGGCGTGTGAAATTCAGCTGAATAATTTTCCATACAGGTATCAACGATACGTACTCCGAAGTGTGTACGTACGTATACGCCGAGCTCCCGCCGAGCCCTTACGTCCAGAGAGCGCCCTACGTGCTCGACAGAGAAGAACGTGCCAGAGGCAGCTCTGGATTGGTAATCCAACCTACCACGGTTCGCTCGAAGGGAAGATATAGAGAAAGAAGAAAAAAATACATTTTAGCTCGCATCCAGGCACACTGCAGCCAGTTTCATCCCCCTTCTCCACTCCCCCCTTTCCTCCCCACATCGCTCGTCCCACACTCAACTACCCACTCTCACCCACACCCGCTCTTTCTCCTCGTATGTGCATCCCCTCGGTCCTCCTTTTCCTCCCGCGTCCAACTCCCTTTGCGCCCCCTTCTTTATCTCTCACGTCTCTCCCTCCCGCGCGCGCTCGCCGTGAGGCATACGCGCGCGTGTACGCGCGTGTGCGCACGTACGTGAGTACGTGGTCGAGCCGATGGTCGAGAAGAGCGTCCCGATAGAAAAAGGATGCCGACGCGCGGCGTCGGTAGGTGGTCGGGTAGTCGTGAAAAAAAAAATCAAAAAGATAGGAGCCGGGGTAAAAGAAGAGACGGGGGTGGAAGGCAGGGAAAAATGAAAGGGAGGAGGGAGGTGGGCGAACGAGAGGAGGAAAAGGGTGGAGGATAGACGGGAGGAGGGGCGAGAGAGATCATGTGCGTATGTGCGACACGAGAGAAAAAGAGAGAAAGAGGGAGGAAAAAAGAGAGAAAGAAAGAGAAAGAAAAAGAGAGAGAGAGAGAAAGAGAGGGAGACGGAGCGGATGCTCGAGGCGGTGTTCCGATGGCGGGGAGCGGCGCATGGGCAACCGTTGGAGGAGGGGGGAGAAAAAAGGTGTAAAAAATACCGAGGAAACGGGAGGAAAAAATCGGGCCGTCTCTACGAAGGCGGCGGGGGTATGTAGAGAGAGGAACGGGAGAGAAAGATGGAACGGAGACGGGAAGGGGTGGAAGAGAGGAGCCGGCGGAGGAGGGCGAGCGGAAGAAGGATGGCGGACAGGTACGAGGGAGAGGAAAAATCGGGGGACGGTGAAAGGAGAAAAATCGAGAGCGCGCGAAAGACGAAGAGATAACAAGAGAAAGGGGACGCGGCGGGGGTGAGAAGGAAAGAGTGAGAGCGAGAGAGAAAGAGAGAAAGAGAGAAAAAGAGAAGGAAGGAAAGAGACAATCGGGAAAGACGAGTGGAACGACACGAGGGAGGAAGAAGAGGGATGAGGCTGAGAGATGAGGAGAAGGACAGACATTTAAAGAGAGGGATGGCGAAGAACGGCGCGAAGGCGAAGGGGGGTTGGAAAAAGCGGGACTAAAACGGAAAGGGAAAGAAAGAGAAAGAGAGCGGCCCACACCGTGCACATGCGTGACCGTCCGTTCGCGTACGAGGCGGCGGGTATTGATCAGCCAAAGAGCGCCACGACGCCGGGCGTCCTTTTGCGAGCCTTGCTTTTTTCGGCACGACGGGAGCGACGAGGGGGAGGGTGGCAAGGGGTCGCGCGCCGTTCGTAAGAGGAGGACGGGCAGAGAAGTCGATGGTTGAGGCGGCGGTGGTGTTCCGGAGAGGCAAAGGGGGCGGGATGCAAGGAGTGCCACGACCTAGCCCAACGAACTAGCCCGGCGTGACGTCATTCTTTTTCTTTGCTCGCGCGTCGCGACGCGGCGTCGCGGCGCGGGCCGACTCCTGGAAGGAGGATCGTAAAAAAGTCTTAGGGAGCAGAATTGTTTTTGTCCCGTCGTCGATATCTCCGCGATCTTGTCGTCGCGCGAGTTACGCGGCTCGCAGCTCTTTCGGCGACGCATCGCGACCCGCATATTTTGTTCGTCGCACCCCGACGATGCGGTTTGTTTACTGCGGATGCACGTGGTCGCGGGACGACGCGTTGCATCGTAGGCGCGCGAGAGCGATTTTTAAAACGCAATCTCGTGTGCCGTCCAGTTTAGCTCGCGATAAAGGAGAGATGAAGAGAACAAAAAAAAAAAAAACAAAAACTTTCTCATTTGCGTTTTGCAACACATATCACAAAATCAAGATAATCTCACAACCAATGTTCTGACGGCGACAGTAGCTATACAATTCCCGCGTATTATGCAGATAAGACAGTCTTGCGCGTACGTATACGCGTTACGTATAGATCTCGTAACGAGTCGGATGCAAATTATATTGGTACATTATATACAGTAGAAACTACGAGGCTGTCTTGCTCGCACGTAGCGAGCGGAACGAATGGAAATTCGATCTCTGTCGATCTATAACAACGACCTTTCGTCTCTCTCTCTCTCCCGAACAAGATGTATCCGCTTAAATTATGCGCAATCCATTTATCAGCCGATTTCGAGAGTTTACTCAATCGAGAATTTAATCTAGACAAACAACAGCAAGGATTTGATAACAACAAAACAATCCTCCCAAGAGAGAATTCACGGTAAGCAAAAGTCCATAACGCGGAAACTAACAAAAAAAAAAAAAAAA
>QVNW01005307.1:0-10214 GCA_014825475.1 Pseudomyrmex flavicornis | reverse complement strand
TTTAGAAGACGCGGACAACTTCTCTCACAGAACGCTGGGTCTATGTATATATAAGTCTATAGTGCGCACCAGTTCTCCCAGTGAAAAACGCTATCAGTCATAGACATAGAGACGGAGCATGCCTGTATTCCAAATTTACTGCCAAGGCTGGCAGCACTTGCAACTGTGACCGGATATATCTATATCCGTGTCCCTAGTACTAGATTTGTCCCACGGTCGCCAGTCGGTTTTTTCTAAATTCTTTTTTTATACTTTCCTTTTATGTGGCCACGGCCTATTAAAATTATACTCACCGAGAATTCGCGGTTTTACTGGATTTCTGTCATTGGGTTCTCGCGCCGCCCGCACACTATCCAGTACTGATAATGATTTGCTGGGTGAATTCGGTCTTTTCGAGCTCTTAACTTCTACCCTTCCTAATCTTTTCAAAATGTTGGATCCCCGAGACTTACCTTCGTTTTATTGGCTCATGCCGTTTACCTTCTTTAGACAGCCAATGACCTGTGAGGATTTGGCTCGGCTTCTGCTTGCGGCTGATCTCCAATCCAGGCTTGACTCCATTGCTCCGTTGCGTAAATTGACGCTCCGCCAATCACTTCTTTTGTTCCTGTTGCTTCTAGCCAATCAGCACTGTGTATGAAGTTTTTCAGACTGTTTTCAAAGCAAGGATCCTTTGTGATCAATTAATTAAACACTCCAGTAATTTTGTTAACAAAACAATTTATTTATCAACACTGCTTTTATTTATTATTACTCCCGCTGTTGCAATTTATTGCGTACAGTAAATAACACAAAGATTAATTTTTCTTCTCACTAATTACTATCTCAGCGCGCTAAATAATTTAATCACAAAATTTTGCCGCGGTCGATTTTTTTCGCGATCCCGTGAGTCCTTTCAGTTCTGAACGCTCGTCCGATCTTTTCTTGATGATCTTGTCCACCTCAAGTTTCTTCCTTATATTGCCATTCCCCTTCCTACTTTTAATAGAGTTTGATGACTTTCCGAATCTTCTGGAAAGGTTTTTGTTAACTTAATTTAAAAAAAATTTTTTTTCTTTATCCCTGCATTTCATTCTCTTCTTTTCCGCTTTGCATCCTCCTTTTTCCTTAGTTAATTATTTATTGCACCGTAATTTATTATTCCTTTCCTGGAATGTTCGGGAAGCTTCCGTTTGATATATCTCGCTTCTAGATCGTAATACATCTTGATTTCTTCTTTCTTTTTCGTCTGTGTTCTAACTTCGGCCTCAATTTACTTTTTGTTAATTACTTTATATAATTTATTATTCGCAAACTATTAATAACACAACAAAATAACAAACTTTCTTTCGTTCATATCTTTAATAAGCATAATATTGATACTAACAATCCTTAGCCTTTTTTGCGTGGGGAAAATCTTTTATGGATACCCCGGCCTCGGGGAAGGGTGCCGGGGTTATGTGGGATTCCCCTCCTCAAGGAAATGGAGAGGGTTTACCCACTAAAACCCTCACGGTGTGCCAATCCTGCGCGTTGTAAGGAGGGTCCTGGTACCCCTTATCGGACTTTGCCGGGGCCCTCCCGCGCAATCTGTGCGTACTTCCCGGAAGGGGGATAACAATCCCCCCCCGTTACCCACTTTGAGGAGGGATGTGGCACACGCCACCCCTCCGCCCATCTTGGTCGAACGGGACGGAGTCCCCACTCCGCTCCGGCCCGGCCCCCGACGGTGCAACCTACCCGAGAAAAGGACGATTCCTCCTCCCGGCCGCCGCTCAATGTTCGCTCCAAGCGGCCGAGGCGGGACCGACCGGCAGAGTCCCCGTTCGACTCCAGCGTGACACCGCTTCGGACCGTCTGACGCTCTTAGCCTCGGGAAGACATTACCTCTTCCGAGGCCTAGCGTCAGCCGCCTTGGTGAACACCTTCTTTCAGGGAGAAGGTCTTCGCTGGCAGCCGCGAGCCCTGGGAGGAGATGGAGACCCATCCTCTCCGTGTCGGGCCGCGGTACGGGCTAGACCGCCTGCTCTCGTCTCTCCCCTACCTCTTCTTCTTCCTCGGGGAGCGGAGGCTCTCGCCCCTTTCCTGCTTCTTCTTCTTCCTCGTCGGGAAGCGGGAGCTCTCTCTCGCTCCCTCTCGGCGGCCTCCTTCTGATGCAGAACCTGCTCGCAGAAGGAGACCATTGCCATCTAACACTCCTCCCTCCCAACCATCTCCCGCACAATGGCCGGGAGGGAGAGATCAGCTCCCACCGATGCGACCAGAGCCCGGCGCTTCTCGGCCCAAGCCGGACACTCCTCAAGAGTGTGTTGCGCCGAGTCACTGGCCGCATCGCACGCACAGCAATGTGCTGTCGGCTTCTTCCCCATACGACACAGATACTCTTCGAAGCATCCATGCCCCGAGAGCACCTGTGTCAACCGATAGGTGACGTTTCCCTGCCGTCTGTCTAGCCACTGCCTCAAGCATGGCCGGACATCCCCGACAACGCGCCTGTCAGCCACGCCTGGCTGTTCGAGCCGCTCGACCCACTTGTCGAGCACGCGCTGCTGAGCCTGGCGTTCCGCTCGGGCTATCGCCTCGTCCAGACAAGGACCCTCCTCCATTCTTCCGCGAAGATCGACGCGGAGATCGTAAACCTCGGCGTACATTTTCGCGAGGAGGTCTAGCGGGGGAACCCTCTCCAAGAGCCCCGCCGCCTCATACGAGATGGTTCTGTATGCACGGGCCACGCGTATAGCGACCGCTCGCTGCGCGGCACGAAGAGGATGGAAATTTCCGCGCCCTGTGACCCGTGCAACTTTCGCCCATATCGGTGACTCAGGGCCACCGAATGAACTATCCCGAGATAGAGGCGGCGAACTCTCTCGTCTGGATCCCCTAGGTTGGGCAACAGGCGGCCGCTATCCGAGTGCGGCCGCTACTCGTTTGACCCTGGGGACGAGGCGGCCAAAATGCTCCTCGAAGCGCCAGCGGCTGTCGAGGTGAAGTCCGAGATACTTCAGCGTACTCCTCACCTCGACCCTTACGTCACCTATCCTGAGGCTGGTTTTCGGTGGCCGCTCCCGAGGACCATGGAACCACATGGCCTCGGTTTTCTGAGCAGCCACCGTCAGACCCAGCCCCTCGATTCTGCCGACAACACACTGCGTGCCCATCTCGGCGCGCAGTTGCACCACGTATCCCCGGAGGCTATGATCAGCGTGTCGTCTGCGTAACAAAGCACGCTGATATTTCCGGGGAGGGCGGCTCAGATGACCGCGTCGTATCCGAGGTCTCACAGCAGTGGCCCCAATACTGAGCCCTGCGGGACCCCGCGACACATCACCTTACGACGCGGGTCACCGCCGACATACTCTATCCACTTGCCTCGGAGATAGTCCCCGATTATCCTGCCCAAGTAGGACGGCACTCGGTGATACACGAGTGCGCGCCTCATACTATCCCAGGGAAGGGAGTTGAACGCGTTCTTGATGTCTAACGATACAGCGATCAACTTCCTTCCTCGGGCGGTCTTTCTTTCCGAGAGGGACTCGATACGACGGACGGCATTCACCGTGGACCGTCCCCCTCGAAAACCGTACTGGCACTTTGTCAGGTCGGGGCCCACTTCCGACAGGTGGCTCGTGAGGCGGGCCGCGAGCACTCGCTCAAAGAACTAGCCCACTTCATCGAGTAAGCATATCGGCCGGTACGCGGACGGTGAGTCGGCCGGTCGCCCGTCCTTCCTAAAAAGGACTAGTTTGGCGCGCTTCCACATCGGAGGAAACCAGCCCGTCCTCAGACAGTTGCTGGACAGCTGCCTGAGACGGCTTCGCAGGGGGCCCAAGGCCAACACCCAGACCTGACCAGGGATTCCATCCGGACCGGGAGCGGTGTTCTTCTCACTCATCTTCCGGATGGCCCTCTCTTCTTCGGTGACCCCCAGATTATCGGACCACTCCACTTGATCCGGTGGATTTTCCGGAGAGGGCCAGGCTCCTCTTCTATAAGAGAAGAGAGCGTTGACTCCCCCCTCCAAGAGGTGGGGGTCAAGACTCTCGGTTAGCGGGGGCGCCCAAGGTCAAAGCCGTCTCATGACGACCTTGTACGGACGCCCCCACGGATCTCGGTTGAGAGTCCCGAGGAGTTCTTCCCAGGCCTGGAACTTGGCCTTCCTAATGGCTGCCGCGAGAAATTTCTTCGCACTGCGATATCCCTCATACCTCCTAGCCCACGTCGCCTGATAACTGACGACGAGCGCGGATGTACTAGTCCCTCGCGCTGACGCACTGAGTGCGCAGCTGGTGATCTCCTTAAACTACCAGTACACCGCCTTTCTGGGAGGAAGGCCTCGAGCGCGCGGCATGGCCACGTCACACGTCGATCACGACCGCCCGGAGCCACTCAACCTTCACTGCGCGGCGCGGCCGGTGGAGGCGGCCACGCCACTGCGTAGGCAGCGGCGACCAGGGCATCTGGGTCCAGCTCCTTCTGGACCCAGACCAGCGGTGGTGGGTTATTCATCCCGTCTCGGCGACTCCAGGTGCCCTGTCCGGACGCGGAGACAACCATGGTAATATACCGATAATCGGAGAGTGTCTCCATGTCCGTCCGAACTTTCCACCCGGACACACGCGGCACGGTAGCGGGAGAAGCGAACGAGACGTCCACTATAGATCCCTCATGCTGCCGCACACACGTGTGCTGCGAGCCCCCAGTCCATTGGGGGCCGTCTTGATCGGGCCCACCCTCACCTCTTCAGGAGTGCACCCACCAGCCGCTGCCAGGGCCGCGGCCACCTTCCCGAAGGACACCGAGTTCTCCAGGCCCCTAACGCGGATTTCCGCGGTTTTTATGGGTCTGGTGACTCGGGCCTCATTCTCTTTGAAGAGCGTGAACATGGCCGACCTTGAGATCGGCGATGCCGAACTCTGCCAGGTTAATCGCCTGGCGGGCCCTTACCATCGCCGATCCCAGGCTAATGGATCCCCCCTCAACCAGGCTGACCGTGATGGCCGCCAACTTCGGCACACGGCCAACCTTCTTCTCAGGGGGGACCTTCTCCTTTCTTCTTCTTCTTCCCTTGGCTCTTCTGGGGGGGGGCAGTGGAGGGTTTGGGGGAAGCACTATTTGCTCCCGTCTTCTGTTTCGTTCTCCCCTTCCTCCTCACAACCTGTGACCAGGTTTCTATTCCCAGAGAGGGGAGGGGCTGTCTGAGCACTTGATGGACCCGGGACCGCAGCTGGTTGGATGGCCGATCGGGCCACCCTTCCTCTTTGCTTCCTGGGAAGGGGCGGAAGCATCCTTTCCCTTCCCTCACTTACCCAAGGAGAAGGTGCCTTGGGCAGGCTTTTTCACATCAGGGGGGGGGGCGCCCTGTCTCGGGTCCCAGGAGCGTCGAACCACCCGCACCCCCCCGAATCCCGTCCCTCTCTGCTTGCAGTAGCGGAAGGGCGAGTCTCATCGGTGGAGAGAGATGGGCGAAAGACCGGAATTATGGCGTCAAATCGTGACGCCACCTCCTCGCCGATCCTCCGTTCTATCTGCACCATCACTTTGCCGAGAAAGTTGCTGACAGCCTTCTCGACCGTGCCCGTAATCTCTTCTTGGGTCACCGGCCCAGAAGGGCCCTGGGAATTCCTCACCCCGGGGGCGGACGAGCCCGCGAGGGAGAGGCCCCCGCCTTCGCCTTAAGGCTATAGAGCTCATTCTTGAGCTCATATATCCTCGTCCGCTTCGCCGACCACGGAGATCACCTTCTTGAGGGCCTTAACGTAGCCGACTTTGAGGTTACCCGACTTTGTCGCCACCGTCGAAACAACCCTAAAGGCGTGCACCACTCTGTCCATTACCTCTGGGGTGAAGAGTCCTCCCCACAGACTCCATGTCGAGGGTGAGATCGCTCGCCGGTTGCTCTTTGAGAAACTCTCGCCGAGCCTGACGCTTATGGCGCTTCTTCCTATCGGCTGCTCTCCCCTCCTTCTCCTCATCCAGATATTCACTTTCGCTGGCCAACCTCTTCCTGTTCAGAACCTCGGCGGCGGCGGCGGCGGTTTTCTTCTTCCTAATCTCTGTCCTCGCTCTGCTCACGCCTACACAGCGGCCGTGTGTGAGTAGTCTACTCCGACCGTCTTTCTTCTTGGTCTCCGCTTCGTTGTCAAGCGAGGGGGTCGACCCAAGTGTTGTGGAAGCGAGCGAGAAGAAAGACGAGGCGTGTCTCATCTCCACATTCTCGTCGCCATCCACATTGGTGACCTTCTCATGCGTAGTTCTCCCGGGAGGAGGATCAAATCAAATCGGAGCATCAAATCTCGAGCGGAGCCTCGTGAAGACTTCGGATCTCCGGAGCCCGACACTGGGCTTCCACTCCGCGTGCGCGGGGTGCGATCCCCCGACACACGAACCACGGAGACTGGGAAAATCTCAACCTCCGTCTTCGCAGACGCATTTTCGCTTGACGCACCTGCGATGCATGCGTCAGGTAGCCCGTCGTGTGATAACGACACAGCAGAGCCCGGGACGATAACCCCACTGCGCCGGGAGCTGGAGGTCCGATCCTCCTGCTCCGGTAAGTTTCTCTCTTCAAACATCCCATAAAATAGAAAAGGTTGGTTTGATTTCGGTGTTTTCCTGCACCTAAGACGGTTGTTGACCAAAACTGACGAGCCCGCCCTGCCCGGGTTTGCTGTCAGGGTTTTCCTTCCCTTAGTGCGTCTCCCCCACTGGGGTAACGAGCCTGCACGCCCGTGGACACTCCTTTTAGTCTGGTGGGTCATGAAAGGCCTGTCCGGCTAGGGAGACCTTGCCAGGAACCGAAGTTCCCTCCGGCATAGCCCTTCCAATCACTCCCACACTCAAGCCCGGGCCCCACGACAGAGGGGGAGCATCCAGAATCGGGTTAAACAATCCTTAGCCTAAATTACCCCATCATCTAAAATATAACATTTATACAAAAACCCCTTTTCCTTAAATATTTAATAATAATTAATTTTAATTAATTTTCTTTTAAATTGCGCGGGCTCCCCAGAATGGATTGTCCGCGCCGATGGTGCTGCCCTCGGATTCATCTTCCCGGTCCTGCGTTTTCTCTTGAGCCATTTCCAACAACCTCTCCAATTGCGCCTGCGCTTCTGCCGTCTCCATAATTATTCGGTGCGCGTTCTCCATCGAGGGCAGCTCCCTCTCGTGTCGGTCCTCGACTAATGTAATCGGACTGCGCGACTGCGGTTCCGCCGTCGGTTGCATCATCCTCGCAACTTCCGTGACAATTGTATTTTCACTTGGCTCGGAAGTTTCATCCGCTTCTTGCAAATCTGCACTTGGCTTCTGACTAAATCTCGTCGAGAAGCGTAGCCAGTAAGTTCCATGCGCTGTCCTCCTCCATCTCGTTAGCGCTGGAATCGTTCAATATTTCGTTTGCGCTGGGATCGTTCGATATCTCGTTTGCGCTGGGATTGTTTGATATCTCGCCTGCGTCCTTCGGACGACCGGAATGTGAACTTTCCCCGCTGTCACCACTTTCAAGTTCTTCTTTTATTACCTCCGCTTCTTCCTCTTCGTCGCTCTCTCCATATGACCTTCTATTCTTTTGTCTTGGCCCAAGTGGAATCATTGGCGATACGTCTCGCTTTCTTCTTCGCCTAATTTTACCCTGTGTTTTGGGCTTTCTTCCTCTACCTTTCAGGTTTGATTTCTTTTCAGCAGTTTGCCCCGCAGGACTTAGTTTCTCCGTGATCAGGTTACTCTCTTCAGAAGATAACAGCCTATTCTCATTATCGTGATTTTCCCTTTTTTGTCTCGAGATGTTCCCAGTTGCGGCGAGCAATCGTAGCTTTGCTCTTCTTTAACACTCGTTTTCAGTTTCGCAAATTCTCTATCAGCTTCTTCTTTAACCATTTTCCATCGTTTTATGATGCCATTTACTTCTGGTGTTTCCATATCTCGTGCCTCGGTTAATTTCGATTTTCATTGCTTCTTCCATCCATTTCTTGGCTAACTGGATCTGCTCCGCTAATTCCTCGCGTTCTCTGCAGAGTGGTCGAATCTCGTCTAATACGTTTCTAAGTTCCTCCGTTGCCGCATCCAAATCGCTCATTGTTTCCCTCAATGTTCATCTTTGGCCTATCTGTTGATCCGTGTCTTTTCTCTATTTGATCTTGTTTCCTGCAAACAATCATTAATTTTTAGAATCTTATCAAATTATAAGGAAACCCATTGGTCGCGAGAGTGGAAACGCTATTAAATTCTGTCTTATCTGCTTTGTTTATCCCATGATCCCCGCAATTTCGCGCGGTTTCAAGCGTGCTTCTCGGTGTGGTCGTATTTGCCTGGTATTATACGATCCTAAAATATTTCCTTGTCTATTACTAATTAAATACACATTCGGTCTTATCATTTCCGTGATTATATATGGTCCCTGATAAATTAAAAATATTTTCTTAGCCAATCCCCGCCTTTTATCTGATCTACAATGTATTTTAACCCACACGAGATCTCCTATCTCATAAACTGGAGCAACTAATTTTTTTTCGGCTTGCCTTGCTCTTTCTTCTGCTCTTTGTCGTAATTTTTCCCTTGCTGATTCGATGTTTAAAATTACATCTCTTTCTGGCTCGTTTGCAGGCTTTAATCGTTTGTTTATATTTATTGCGATTTCCAGATCTTGACACGATGTCTTTCCATCGTGAAGGCCATTGCACGTGACAAAATTTTAGTCGTAGTCGTAAGGTCGTAAGCAAACCGACCACAATCACAAGCCAGCATTCTAGCTAATGTGAGATAATACTGGTCTGTAATTGGTTGAATTGCTTACGACTTTACTGTTACGACTAAGGATGTGTTCCCTTTTTATTGGCAGTGCTACCATCATGACGCCATAATTATACAATAAAGTTCACTGACGTAGCCATTCCAAAATTACTGTAGCACTGCCAGCAGCATTGTGACATTGTATTTCGGAACAGAATTATAATAGTCACAGTAAACTAGAAAAAGAAGAAAAAAGAAAAAAGAAGAAGAATTTAAAAAGAAAAAAAGAAGAATCTAATGTTACATACATTTCCACATTTTAACCATTTTTTGCCTTATGTGTGTTTTTCTGTACTTAAATATAATGTATAAACGTTTTGTGTTTCTGCATCTAATAGGTCTATTTGTTGAATTGTTCGACGCCATATTGCACTGCGACTGCCTCACCTCGCGAGCTACAGTAGTCGCAGTGGTAATATGGCTACCATTTATGATGTCATTGATGGAACTAGATGCTGTCGCAGTACACTGCATCTTAATAAGGGAACACTTTTTCAATACCGCTAGTACTGGCAGTATATATTGGAACACACACTTTTCACGTCAAATCTTTTTCACGTGCAATGGCCTTGAATGCCGGTCATGTGCATATATTCTAATCACGCGTCCTATTTCGCGCATTACCCTTTCCACCGGGTTCGATTGTGGATTATACGGTGACGTTTTTCGCATCACGATACCGTTTGCTTGTCCAAACTGAGCCCATCTCGCTGTGACAAACTGGCCCCCGTTATCCGTCAATATTACTTCGGGTTTACCTATTTCCGGTATATATTTTTCTTGTAAGATCTCCACAATCGTATCCACCTTCTGATTGCGCATTACATAAAATTTTGTTAGTTTCGAGAAATGATCCATCAAAACTAAAATGTACCAATACCCGTCTGTAACAGCTGGTAATGGTCCATAAATATCCAAGAATATCGTATGTCCCGGTCCCTTTGGCAGTTCGTAATAACTGGTTCCTATAGTCGGGCACGTGTAATATTTCGTGGCTATACACACATTGCAAGACGCCATTACATCTCTAACCAACTTTTCTATATTATTTAAAATATTTCTTCGTGAAGTCGATTGTTTTATTAGTCCCGAAATGAAGCAAATATTGGTGAATTCGATTATACAAATACCAATACCATGCGATTGAGTGCACTTTTACTTTTTGTCCCATCAGTAACGTATGCCATTTCCTCAGACTCCATACAGTTACGTCCTGAGCCTACGGTTACGGTCGAGCTATAGTACGCAACAGACGCACTCACACATTCGAATTATGTTCTATTCCGGCACGCTGACACAAGGAAGGAAAGCAGAAGAGTCGAGCGAGACAGTTCGGTAACGTAAACAGGCCAACAAGGTATTCCCGATTTTACTCTGTCTGACGTATTCCCACTCGTCGGTTCCTTTTAAGGTCTAAGACGCGAGTCTCAATTACCAGGGACGGA
>QVNW01005304.1:0-10582 GCA_014825475.1 Pseudomyrmex flavicornis | reverse complement strand
ATCTCCTGTCCGTAAAAAGTATCAATCATTTCGACGCCACTAAAAGAACACACGAGATAACATACATAGCGAACTGGTTTGTTAGATCGTCGCAGTACGTTCCGTTCGAATATCGCGATTTGAAATTGCGATCTATCCTTTACACCTCGACGAAAATGCCGGCGAACACATGCTCTAATCGCGATCCATCGATAAGAACGCAATGCGATCACGTTTTCTCGACAAAATCCCAACTCGACAGGATAATTACCTTTGTATCGACCTTGACATTCGAATCGCTCGGGGGTGTGCGCGAGGCAGAGACGTCGAAAATAGAAAAGCCAATGCGGGATGCACGCGAGTACTCGTGACATAAATAGAGGTGCTTAAGAAAGAAGAGAGAATACTCGCGCTCAAGCGCGCGCGCATGTGTGTATGTGCTCGCCTCTTTATTGATTCGCGCGCGCATATATGTGTTCGTCCCGCAAGACGTACATATACACTCGCGCCTCCTTCGTCGTCAAGATTTACGTGGCCTTGAGATGCATACACCATTCAGTGAGAGAGAGAACGTCGAAGAACCCTTTTCGTAATTCCACTTTCCCGAAAACACCGACCTACTCTACTTCGGGGCGTAAGAGAGTTTACTTTCGGTTATAGCGCGGCTTACAGATGTTTAGACATTCAGATGGGCTGAGAAAAGATGACGAGGGGTGGAAACGCGTTGTGAAAATCTGAGTGAGTATGAGGAGAAGTTCGAAATTGCTGAGGAGATTCCGGTAAATTGAATCAAAATCCTCTTTTATTAAAATCGTTTATAAAATTTAAAACTTTTACACATAACTCAAACAAAAGAGAAAAAAACTCTTGGAAAATAATTGATGCAAATGACTGTTTAGTCATTGAAAACAATGCAAAAAAACTTGGTACACACAATATCGCTGAAATATTTGTAGATTAAAATGTGCCTCTTTGGAGAATATACAAGACTGCGTGAAGCTTGAATTTCCAATCTCGTTTCTTACATCTCGCTGCAGAGAAGCTGAAGCCAAAGACGAAGATGCTCGGCGCGGCGCTAAACATTCATCTCGCGCGGAGGTTGGCACGATTGATGCTCGCTATAATGCAAACCGAATTGTCGGAGCCCTTATTCTGCGGGGATGCCATTGTGCCGCAGCAATTTTTCACTATTTTCGCGGGCAGCAGAAGTCTCGTCGAGACGGTCGGAATCAGTAAGCGGCTTGGCAGTGTAAATTCCGCAGCGGTTGCAACTTTCCGGAAGATCGAGGAGGAAGAGAATTCACAAGCATATTCACGAAATTGTGAATTATAGGCAATTTCGCGGTTAAACTGCTGTTGGATTATATTTCACGAGATTAATATTTATTTGCGGTTTATCTTATCATTGCGCGTATAATATAAATACGAAACGCAAGTTGTTCGACGATATGCATAAAAATTAAGTGTAAAAAAGGGTTCTCTCTACTGAAGTCTCAAGAATCGCTTTTTGCGAGGATTTAGTACTATTCAGTATCATATACTTGACAAAAATTAAAATTTATATATATTTTATATTACAACTTAAACATTTGTCTCTATAACTTTTTATTTGTATCGTAATTATGTAATTTTAAGAAAAATTTAGAAAGCACTAGTAGAAAGTAAGATTTAATTCGGATAAAATGTATGCGTAAATGAACCGCATACCGCCGGTTATTACCGCGGTAAACGTCATCAAGCGCGAAGTCACGACAAGACGATATTGCGCGTAAAGCAAATTATACGGCATGTGAGCGAAATTATCGCGGCACGCAGTTTACATGGTGGTTAGACGTGTCCTTACGCGTATTACATCCTCCGCTTGTTTTCAGCCGTGTACATCAAACAAACGTTTCAACGTGTAAACTAATGAAGGGAAGATCGCGCCGCGCGGCTAAGGGAAAGTTTTCTCTCGAGCTTGGTCTCATAATAATAATGATTCTCTCGTGGCAAGAGTAAACATATTTCTCTGCTCTATTAACATAAATTTCTCTTTTTCCCTCTTCTTCTTTTTAACAATTGACACAAAGGAGAAATGAAATAAAAATGAAAATTCGAAAAATTTGCAAAACAACAGATAAAATTTGTAAAACAGAAAAACTACAAAATCCAGTGTTACAAAAATCCGTAGATTTAGTTTGAACATGAAATATAAAAAGACAACGACATGTATGATATGCACATATGTAATCCGACATAGCTCACATCCCAAAAAAATTGTCAGACTTCATGTACCGAAACCTTATCGATTATATACTATATGAGTTTATGCGATATCTGTTTATTTAAAAAAGATTTTATTTTCTACAATAACAATTTAATTTAACACAGTAAAATGTTAATATTTGTCTCAATTAAAAATGTATAGCTTTCTTTACATAATATTTATATACGCTAAGTAAATCTTTTTAAAATCCATCCGGTTTACGAGAAAGACTTTACTTAAAATAAAAAAATCTTCGATTTAAGAATGTAAACTGGAGAATATACAATACATAGTAAATATGTGTATATATATATATATATACATATATGTATATATAATATTCAAGCTTTCTTTTTCTTTTTTTCACGCGATGTATGCGGTATACAACACTCGCAGGCCGTTGACACGAACGATGTCAAGTGCAAAGTCACAAGAACACCATATCGCGTACAAAGCGAGCTATATAGCTCCACGTACGACTTATAGCACAACTCGCGCATCACACGTTAAAATAATGCATAACCACCAATTCTCTTAATGCAAAAATAACATCATTCTTTCTCACGTAATAATGCACATTTTCAACATTTATCTCTTTAAACTTATTTCTTCTTCGTTCTGCAAACACAATGAAGTTAACTTTCCAGCTAATCTTAAATTTTAATTTCTCCAAATTTTAATAAATGGTGATAAATGGAAAGCGTTGCATATGTTTTTTTCATACATTTATTTTACACTGAATCGACTAATTAACTCTTCATTACTTTCAATCATTCACTGAAATTTCAGATGCCTCATATATCTAAGCTCAATTTACAAGTGACTCACACAAAAAAACAACAAATGTCTATACCGAAGTCAGACGCGACAGAGCAATTAATATCGACCAATTACCGAGCTCATCTGCTCGGATGGATTGGTCTGTTACAAGCAACGCGATTAATTATAACCGAGCGGTTCTCGCATATGGCAAGTTCATTTCTGCACTGTGCCATTCTGCCAGCATTCGATATGCTACGCGCCGGACTGTGCGAGAGACGGGGGAGAAAGCTCGAGAGCTCGTATTATACGATGACGACGATATCTGGCAGCCATCGGGGCGAGAGGGACGACGATTGTAGTCGTGCGCGCTATTGGCGAAGGCCCTTAGCCCTAACCGTGTGTGCGGGCGCGCATTACCGGTCGCCCCGAGTTATCTACGTCGGCCACCTACGTTACCGCGAGAGAGCCCGTCGTCTAGCAGCTGCACTGCGGGATCCTGATAGTGCACGTACCTGCGAGCGCGCGCGCGCGGCCCATATGCACCGTCGTCGAATCCAACAGCCTCGTTTATGCGTTCCCTCGCGCCTCATTTCGGGCTCGCTCTCTCATCCGCAAGTGAATGACAATTTCCGGCCCGCGGACACTTTTGGGGAAAGCGACATTATACAACGGCCGATAGAATTATAGTAATCCCCGCTTGCGGTTACGTTTGTTTATTATCCACCACCGTATTACGCGCACCACGCGATGTGTGATATTTGCCTAGTGAAGATTTATGATTCCCTTCCGTTTGTATTTTCAGTACGTTAATCCGTTAACGCGAAACGCCCGTTTTGACAGATTGATCTGATTTTTATATGTGTCTTTATAGATATAATTTCACTTTTGATGGAGTTGTAAATAATGATAAATTATCAGCTTCACTTTCAATGTGAATAAAGTGCCAAAAGTGTTGTTAGATAAAGAAAATTTGTGTATTTACTTAAGATTCTTCAAGAAACATGTTGAGAATGTATCAGCGTGCGATGAAGAACATCGTCATTGTCAAGTCATCCGGAAGAGACGACATTAATTTTAAATTTTTTTCATGGACGCCGCGCATTTCGGCGTGCGCGCCATGCATGTCCAAGTGCATACGTGCGCGGCGATGTCACTGGAGGGTCGTAAAGAAGATAGCTTGAGGGATTGTAGATTTAAGTCATGTCTTATCGCGGGGGAGTTGTAGCCTGCGGGTCGGGATCGACGATCATCGCGAATCGTTTCGAGCCGGCTCGAGAAGACGACGGCCCAGCCTCTTCTCTGACTTCGCCGTTTTCGCAGGCTCGAAGACAGCTTTAAAAAACAGTTGACATATAAGCTCGCCAAGTCGCAACGGCGTAAATTTAAGTCACGCGAGAAAATTTCAACTACGTGCGCTACTATGTGAATAAAATTTCATTGAGAATTTAAAAATAAAACTGCATCGATAGGAGAGTTTATAAAGTTGGAAAAACTTTTTAAAAACATAGTAAATACAAAATACATATACATACATGTAATACTTTTTGAGAGTGTAAATGTGATTGGAAATAATTTTAACTTAATTTTTTATTCCTGAAAGTTTTTCGAAACACTTTTCTTTCCTTCGAACTGAATTGATCTATAGACAATTAATATTAGAAAAAATATTAGCAATCGGAAAAAAGCGAAGAGATTAAGTCGACAATCAATTGCGCTACGTCATTGCGCGGGCCGCCTTGTGCTGTACTCGTTCTCCTCTTAAGTCCGACTCTCGTGCCTGGCTATGCCTGAATACATGCTCATCGTTGGCGGGCGACTGCATTGCAGTACTCTCTCCTCCATATGCCAGGCCGGCGTATAGCGGCCGAAAGACTGCACCGAGAGAGAAAGAGATAGCGAGGAAGAAGAGAAGAGATCGGAAAAGAACGAATGAAAAGTAGGCGACGATTTATCGAGTTTTCGAATTTCAAATTGCCCACCGAATGCTAGCAAACTTTCTTATCGGATTATTTTACGAGTGATCGATATTACGATGGGAATTCCAAGTTAGATGCACGGTTCGCATCGTTGGTACGATAGCTCTTCGTGATTCCACTTCCACTTTTCAAGGTCTCGGATATAGCGCGCTCACATCGATTCTTCTTTCAGATAGAGCCGAGAAGCTATCGTGTAACTCACATTTACGAGTTGCATACGTAACATTTCAACCGGCATAGCGCCAGTCGTGACATTTTAGAGATCGTAAGGTTGTGTGTAATAGCCAGAACAACAATATTTAATGTAAAAGAAAAGAAAAAATATAAATAAAATTATTCGAAATGTTACAAAAGAATACAATTTTATACGATATAGTAGTATAATCGCGTTTTCGATCGCCAAGCGTGACGCGCAATATTACAGAAAATTCTTTGACGATTTCATCTTTTGCGATCGTATGTGCGCAAAATATTTCATAAAAGAAACAGCAAGTTGGCTATTACATGTGTTAGTACAAAGTCCTTCAGGCGCAAAACGAGAACGATTGTTCCAAAAATATATACAAAGCGCGGCACCACAGCCGCCTGAAATATCGAATCGCTTCACCCTTCGGCGAATCGCTCGTTTGGCGATTCGCAAGTAAGAAATACCCAGTATTTTTATTGTACGAACAAACATTTACGGTGCAAGAACCGTACGCTTTTACGAAAAATGCGTATTTTATTCGATATTTATAGTATTTTATACTTTTTTTAAAATAAATTACTTCAGAGAAATTAAACGTTAATTGCAAATCCGTTTGTCTTCGTAAGGAAATTTTTATAAGTGTTTAAATTTTATGCGATAAGCTCATTTTCAAATCTATGCAATATTCTACTTTCTTCGAAAGAAAATAAAATTCTAGTCTTTTTTTTTCATTGAAGAAAAAACTTAGCATTTTCTAGAAACGCGGCAACAAAGTTCTTTCAATCAAGACGTTTATCATCAGAAAAGCTTCTTGCTCGCGATTTTACTGGTTTTAACCAGAACAGCAGCGAAAGAGAACGAGCAAAAGTTTGAAAAAGAAAGAGAGAGAGCGTGTGTTTGTGTGCATGAAAAAAATCTCATAAAAGGCAATGATGTCATTTGTTGTAATTTAATGCCTCTCAAGAACGTCGCGGCATGAAAGGCGGCGGCTCTGGCAGTTTCGAGAAGTACATACATAAGACTGCAAAACGAGCGAAAGCAAGGTCCGAAGGACGACGGTGTGCAAATGCAGAAGGGAAAACGAAAGGAAGAGAAGGGGAAGAAGCGGATGTGTAGCCGGGCAGAGTACGTCTAGAAGAGGATGTCGGGGTTGGAGGGTGACATATTTTCCAGGTGCAGCGTCGGCAATTTTGCCACGCGTGTTTTTCCCAAGATTTATGTCCGACCGTGCCACCGTTTAACGACGCGCCTCTCGCCTCCTACGGTTATTATCGCACCGACGCCGCCTCCGCGACGCTTCCACGAGTTATCGTCCGATAACTGTCTGGCCTTTTCGGCAACGCGATGCTGCACACAAAATTCCAAAGGCGAGCCCGATGGCTCACATGCTCTCCACTGGCTGACCGCGGCGTTTTGCAGAGTTTTTTCGATGCAGCTTTTATCGTTCACATAAAAAGCTTCTTGGCAGTCATAGTTATTGCCAGGTTATTAACTCACCTACATACAAAGGTATAGGTAGGTACTAAGTTAATAATTTTGACCAGTTTCAAGATGTATATGTTTTACTTTAAATATACGATATTTATTTTAAAAACAACAAATATTTATATGACATTTATAAAAAAACAAATTTAGAGAACACTTTGGCAATTACAGTTATAATATAATTAGTTTTACATATAAATATATCATCAATAATTTATTATAATTAATTCATTATATATAGATAATTCTGACAACAACATTGGGTTGTTTGTTTGTTTGTTTTTTATTAAATATTGCCTTTTGCTCTGCACTTTAATTTAACAACGCGATATCTTCCGGTCTATAAAATCGTCTTTAACGATATTCGGTAATGTCTCTTATTGTCTCCAATGAATCGTAACTCGAGCGCGTCGCACAAGTCCGAGACGTTAAAAGGAAAAGAGAGTTGAGAGCGTGTGAGATCCCGGAAGAGCCCCGAAATTAGAAGAGCAGCCGCGCGCGCCGGGCGGGCCGGAATCCTGCAGTGAGAATCTTTTTCGGAGAACGTCGATAAGTCCGGCCGACGGGAAACTAATTTCTGCCCAGAAGATTACAAACGGACGGCGGAACACGTCCGGTGGAAATTTACCGGCCGGATCGGTGAGCTTTAGCGAAAAATCGACTTCTCGCGCGTCGGTGCAGCTTCGATCGGAACGGACATAATTGCCGCAATTACAGAGAACTGCCGCCTGTTCGTGCGACCTGAAGAGGCTAAATCCCCTGACTGATGGGTTCGTCTTGCGTAATTGTTATTCCACCTGTCGCTCGGAACGCCGAGGACAGGTCCGACATTCACGCTTAACGACTATCAGTCTTTTAAGAGCGATCTCTTTAGGAATCGATGGCGACTTGCGGCTTTTCAAGAGACTCGATATTATTCAATATCTTTCACGAGATCGTTGTAAATCTGAAGCGTTATTTCTAATTTCCAGTTTTATTGATTTTGCGAGAACGAAGAATAGTAAAAACAGTAAACAAAGATAAAGGATGAAATAAACAAAATAAAAATATTTTCTCCATGGTATTTCTCAACTCGAGTTTATTCGATATGGATGCACTTTAAGGAAAAGAGTAGCGCGAACAATGTTTATGTTTTCAAATTATATCGTGTAAAGATTCGGATCAATTCGCGGCAATTTGTGCCGCGATTTATCTGTTCGCTTCGCTCGTGAGGTAGGTAGTACGAAAAAAAGGAGAAAAAGACGAGGCGGGTCAGCCGCTTTCACGCGTCCCGGCATTCAGCAAGAAATTAGGGCGAGCGCTTTAAGATTCGTTGAAAGCGGAAAGAGAAGCAAAAAAAGAGACGTGAGAAGAGAGGTGGTTCTTGTTCACGAGCGAATTTGGAGAGCGTCTTATTTCGCCCCTGAAAGAACCACATGTACTCGTACGATATTTGTTATCATCCTGTATCTCGATTATCTCACACTGAGAAATTTTCTCTCACGCACGAACGAGCTCGTCCTCGTTTTTTTCTTTCTCTTCTTCTCTTCTCTTCTTTTTTTTGTGGAGTATACAATCTGTTTTTTACCTCTTTTTTGTCATCGTCTACGCCTCGGAAACAACTTTCAATCGCTCACCCTAATTGCGTCGCGCGCGCAAAAGCGCACAGCGTGCGCGAATCAGTCGAGTGCATTCGCAGTCACGCGCATTCTCTTTCGCGTGGGAAAAAAAGCGAATGTTTGGGACTCGAGTAAGCCTTTTGCGACTCTCCGTCTCGCGCGCGAATGCATTATGCACCCGCATACAAATACGTCATTTGGCGATCGCCGCGAATGAACATTTCCGTCAAGTTTCCATATTATTATGCAAACTATTGATTAATTCTACGATTTTATTAAAAAAAAATATTTTAACAGTTGAAATTGAAAGAATGTAGCATTGCAAGATGAAAAATGTCTACAGCGCGTTTACATCTTGAATGTTTGTTTAAAATTGTTTTCTGTAAAGTTTTAATATTTCTTATTATTGTACACACATGTTATGCTTTCACTGAAAACTAAACTGAGACATATTTCCAATTATATTTTTATTCACGTTAGTACATACTTTTAAAAAGTATGTACTAACTGTACATACTTTCATTTCCTAACATTTAAACGTTTAAAAAGTATACTAACTGTACATACTTTTTAAACGTGAATAAAAATATAATTTGGAAATAGGTCTCTGAATTTTTCAACAATTAATTAATAATATCAAAGGAAAATGCAATGTCGAGCTCTCTCTTCACCGATAATTCATCGACAAACATATTTCCGTCGAAGCTGCTACTGTCAAGTTGCCATCGTCACTGAAAAAAAAAATATCCGCAGGACGTAGCGCCGCAAAATGGCGGCGAACGGAATTTACCACCTGCAGCTGGACAAGCGGACACGTAATTAAGCCGAGCGGATAAACACGCAATTACCTCGGCGACGACGTGGGAGACGAGCGCGGGGGTTGGGAAACGGTCGTCGTACTTGGTAGAAACGATGGTGGTGGTGGTAGTGACGTTGGTAGAACCCGACGGCGATGCTAGTGTTGTCGGTTCGTGGGTGAGAAACGCGGGGAAGAGAAACAGTTGTTACCGATCCCGTTACTTCGCTCCACGACCACCCCTTTTTACGTTACCTTCACAGCATAATAATGTTTGTCGTCAGACGCGACTTGCGTAGCGTTAACTTTCCGACATTATTAATACACTCCTGGAATAGAGAAGGGATAGGTACTGATGATGCTGCCGAGTTTGAATTACGAGCCTCAGTCCTATCGTTACAAAGAGCTTTATTTTCCAAAATATAAGAACACTTCAAAAATCTCCCTCATTTAATTTTATAAACATAAAATCGCACTCTTTAGTATAACTTGACTAATGCGGGCATTTTTTTACACGTTAAAATCAAATTAGTGTTTTATGAAAGAAGAAATAAATGCAACTTAGTCTTAATGTTATCAAGCTGACCGAATTTTCTTCACTGTTTTTAAAATCAAAATAAGATAATAACAGTACGAACAATACATTTCCTCGTTTGTTGTATCAAATGCACAATAACGTCAGAAGTTTTGCATCGAAACTCTGACAGTTTAATCTACCTGCACAACGCTCATCGGACTAACAAAAGGCAGAAGGATTTCTCGTGGCAACAAATCATCCGGCCATTTCTTCGGTTTCTGCGGCCGAATTTTCCGCTCGCCGGCGCGCTAGATTGAAATATGACCGGGCAAAGGAATCGCATCGCGCGGCCCCGCTGCTCCTTTTCGTTACCGCACAACGCGAGTTTCTTCTTCCCCAACGTTGGGGAAGTTTATTTCGCATTGCGTCAATTTTGTGGCATTTTTCTCGATAAAAAACATCCTCGTGATAAAGAAAAACATGCGTATATATCGTCAAAAACTGGAACTTTGAACTAAAAATAATATATTTTTCTGTAAAAAAGAATAAAAAGCTTTCGCATCGATTGAGAAATGTTTAACATTTCTTGAAGATTCGAGAGAAAAAAAAACACGAAGGAAAAAATAATTTAAAGATCTGTCGAAGCAGGAGTAACAAGCACGCTTCGTAAAGTTCGCCGGTCACGCAATTATTATTAACTATTACTAAATTATTCTTAACTGTCCCGCATTTCTTTCTCTTTCTTACTGTGACTTTGTTTTAAAATCATTTGCCAAGTTAAACGTTATTTATTAAGAAAATAAATAAATGTTTTATGAAATATTAAACATTTAACGTAGATCGCGTCGATACAAAATATTTCTGTTGCAATAGTACGTAGTACTACTATACTAAATAATATAGTGGTTATTTTGAGCAGAAATAAGATTTTTCTATGCGAACATCATAATATCGCATATCGATATATATCGCATATCGATATATATCGCATATCGATATATATCGCATATCGATATATCGATCTTTTTTTTTGTTTC